>JAVYIG010014950.1:0-38619 GCA_035222895.1 Strongylocentrotus droebachiensis | reverse complement strand
AGCAGCATGCATTTTTTTCCTTCAAATTAAAAAAATAACTGACCGCATCTTTCTTATGCAGAGGGTCCTGTGAACTGAGCACATATTTTTGCCTTTAGCTACATCTACCATACATTACTACATGTACATACATGCACTCTTAGGCCATTAAAAAAAATATACATGTTTAGCGTCCCTGCCCGCTTCCTTTTTGGGGGCCGCCTCCTATTTTATTTTTTTTTAATTTTTTTTTTAAATTTTTTTTGTTGAAAGAAAACAAACATGAAAGAAAACACCAAAATTCACTCTAAAAACAAATTAAAAAAAAAAAAAAAATTGTCGAGGCGGCCATCTTGAAAAAAAATAGCCCCGACTGTCAGGGAAAATGTACTGAGCGGCCATTTTGAAATAAAAAAATAAAAAGGGCCTCCTCCTTCCCATTTTTCAGAAAAAACAGGACGCTAAACATGTTTTTTTTTATTTATTTGGCCTTAGTTTGCAGGCACAAGCCCTTACCAGTTCTTGCCAGTGTCTGCAATGTAAGACTTTATGAGACTCTAGGCTCTGCTCAAGGCCTTAAAAATTGTGGTAAAGTGTTTAATTAATCAGAGAGTCTGTGCCAGCAGACTAGTCGGGACCTACATGTAACAGCAGATTATTTTACAGGATGTCCCAAACATTCCCAAACATGTTCTGGACAGTGCCTTCCAGTCTATTGCTGAAATCCTCCATCCTGGTGACCTCTGGTTGATGATGTCATAATGACCTACTTCTAGCCAGGAGACTTTACCACCACATGTTTCTGGTTACCTCCTGGTAGTCTGAGATCAAGACCCTTAATTGGACCAGGGGCACTTCGGCCGGGCTGACTCATGCTTTAATTTCATAAACATACAAAGTTTCCCTGGATCCATTTGTCCTTGGGTCTAATTACTTAGTGTGCAGACACAACCCGTTTGTAAGATATACCACAGAACACAGGATGTGAAACATTGGTACTTATTCCGAGGCCTCTAAATTAAATCTGTCTTCTTTCTCTTTAAATCTAACCTAAACCCAATCACAGTCCCGACCAAAGAAATTGTTGACGAAATAAGCCACTTCGAAGATATAACGGGCATGGGCAGATAAAGGTCATTTGTACTAAAGTGTACAACCCATTGAGACTACTGCTGGATATGTGTTCATGAAAGTTATGTAATCATTATTCATTTATGCACCGACCGCTACATTCAATGGAACACAGGTGGAAGTATTCTTTTCAAGAGGGCAAACAAAAGGTATTAATGAAGACCCTCCACCACTTTGGCAGTGGCAGTGATCACTCTAAAACGCATACGTGAAACAGATCTGTGGATATTTGGAAGGGTCACCTGTGGGGGGTCATCTGTACAAGCGCTATCTTCGAAGTGGCTTATCCAAGTCAAAGCAAATACCACTGTCAAGTGTCCAGAGCAAATGATCACCACCGCAAGAGCCACCACCACAGGAGCCACCACCACATGAGCCACCCGCCGGCCTAAAGAGGGTCTAAGATGGGAGCCTAGTGACACTCCTTCAGCAACCACCTGGCCAGGAGCCAGCCCTAGCTAGCTAGCTGTGTTGACATTCCAAACCAACCAAGCATACATAGATAATGGTCCATGGGCTCTCTCTCTCCCGAACACACTCACAAATTCAAAACATCCTACTTATAGAATGTGGGACACCAGCTAGGTTCACACGGCCGGGACTGTTGTAGTTATAAACTGTTTTCCAACAACGATCCACTATCATCAACGAGGGGTTCACAAGGGACTGAAATGACATGAATTCAAAGTGTTTAACTACTAAGACAAGCCAGGCAAGCAATAATTTTCACTACAAACTGGCATAACCTCAGAGTTAAAGATGAAGTTGAGTTCTGGTCATGCGATTGCATTGTGAAAGAAACGGTGTGTAATCGACCAGAAAAGGTTGATCATCTAGCATATAAGAATTTGTGTGTATTGCAAGGTTCTGGAATCATCAAAATGATAAGAAATTTGGCCAAGTCTTGGTAAAGTTACAAACACTGTACACAGAAAGATGTATATGGGACTACACGAACACGTGTCGTAAAAAACCTACCCCCCCCCCCGAGTTTTACGATGAACATGACATATTTAGAATATGAAGGCATATGAAGGGCCATGCTTTTCAGGGAACATGTCTTATCTGATGTTCTTCCACACTTGCATAATAAGAATGATAAAGTTCACAAATTATTTTTCACCTCTTCCCAGAACTCAACCTTCTCTTTAAATGCATAGCTTTACAGTGAGAACCCTCCACTGCTTGTACATGTAGTTCACTGACCATAAGGTCACTTGTGGTTTCTCACCTCAAGTAAATTACAAGTTCCATAACCATGGGTGCGTTCCCACAGTGCTGTTAGTACAAGATACATTGTAACCTCCGAGATTAAAACCATGACCTATTAAAACTTAATAATAATAATAATAATAAAAGGCATTTCTATAGCACCGTCTATCTAGAAATTCTATTCCGAGGCGCATTTATTATTACCCCCGCTTTAGCCTAGCTGCCATTACAGCGCTCCAGCATTTCAAGGAATTAATTCCTGCCAGGTACCCTTAATCTCACCTAGGTCGAGTGTGACAAATGTAGATTAATGCCTTGCCAAAGGAAATTAGTGCCGTGTCGGGGATCGAACCACAACCTTTGAATTTCAAGTCAAGTGCTTAAACTACTCGACTACGACACTTCACAGTGAAGTGCCGTGTGAACCTAAATATTGTCTCCTTTGAACAATGCCATGATGAAATCATACCCCATTCACAATCACAGGTGTGCAGTGGGAAAAGTGAAAACATTTACAATGAGAACATGTGTAAAAGTCCAAAGTGCCAAATTTAGAATGAGGCAAGAGGGGCCTGTTATGGCCCGATACAGCATACCGTAAATCAAGAGTCAGAACTCTTTCTGGTTTTAGAGAAGCCTAAACCAGTTGAACAACACAACAAGGAAAAGGGGTTCAAAGGTCACCCAAACCTCAGTAATGTAGATTTAAAGAGATGTGATACCTCACTCATACCGTACAATCGACACCGACCCAACTACAGGCTGAAAGATTCCATTTGAACTTCAATTTTATTTATTTACCATCCAAACATTGTAAAAACAAATATAACAGTCATAAATACACAAATTGGCAAAATAATAGATGAAAGGAAACCTTAAAAAGAAAGCACAAGGCTTGTGAAACAGAATGCAGAAAATATAGCATATAAAATTTTAACAAAGGGTATACAAATCAGATATAAGCATTAAATACCCTATACAGACACAGCCCCCCCCCCCCCCTTCCAGCAACACTAACAATTACTTTTTTTTTCTTAGCTATTTTGTATTTGGGTAATTATTTTTGTCTTCTTCCGATCTGTTATCACCCGGTGTGAGTCCTGTACCAAATTTCTAGCCTGAACTTTTTGAGCTGCAATATGGTTTATGAGAATGTTCATCAATATGGAAACTAAAAGCTCAACCTCCTCAAACTTCCAAAATATGAGTTGAAGACTATATCTTATCAAACTGCATGTAACATATAGACCTATAGAATTATGATCATCTTGAAAGATCTCACAGAATGGTGTATTATCAATGATCAAAGACCTGGTTTCAGTAGCTCTCTGTGTGAGAAACTGTGATTCATTCCCTGAGAAAGGTTACCGATCTGGGTCAACTACATTGCCTTCTGAATCAAATGCAGTGGTACGGATTTCTTTCCACAAGTGCTTGGAATGCTCACTTAAGTCTCCCTCGCTAATCAAAAGAGTATTTTAAGCAGGCCTAATCTCAATTTCTAGCTCCTGAGCTAAAAGGGACAGCTGCTGTTTCAAAATATCAAGAGAGATGGAATTGAATATTTCCTCCCGACTTACTGAAGTGACTTGCAGTGATTGTCAAAATGAAGAAAGGATTGCGTGAAATATTTGCAGAATTGCTTCTTGACAATAAAGTTTATTTGGATCTTGTTTAATTTGACTTAAAACATCACTACAATTACTATTTTGTAACAATATTGTCTTTGGGGGAGGGGAAAGGGGAGGGGAAGGGGGAGGGGGAGGGGGAGGGGAAGGGGAAGGGGGAGGGGAAGGGGAAGGGGAAGGGGAAGGGGAAGGGGGAGGGGAAGGGGGAGGGAAAGGGGGAGAGAAAGGGAGAGGGGGAGGGAGGCAAAATATATTCTCTGGAGAATTATGCATCTCTTTGACTGGCATTGTCCTGTTTTATTCTATCATGCTGATTCACTGTAACGGAATGATTAATGATAGGCCAACAGTACATCAATTCATCCTTCGCTATCTATTCAATGTAAATATCAATAAATGCTATTCATAGATAGCAATCTCTTGAGTCAAGGGCATGTATAAGAGCTTGGGGCTACTAGCTGGGGGAGGGGCGGTGTGCACAACCAGCTCTGCTTTGCACACAGCACTCCTCTGCGTCATTGCCTGAAAAGTTTATTGACCCCCAGAGCACGTGGTGGGGGATTTGGTAATGGAGTCTTCTTGGAACATGGCACAAAGCTATGTGAATTACTCCCGCAGGTCCAAACAAAGAAAAGAAAGAAAAAGGGTGCACTTGCGCAATTGTGTATGGTATGATGGCAGTTAGACTTCATCAGGGTATACAAGCCAACGTTACTTCTGATCAGGATATTGCACAAATCAAAGTAGCCTTGAAGGAATAGCCTCCACTGTGCTGCTGTATCATTGTGGAAGAAGTATGTGATGCAAAAAAAAAGGAACGCAATAGGAGATTGTGACTGGGGGGGGGGGGCAAATTTTGCAGTATTTTCTTTAAAAGTAGCTTAGATCTTACAACAAAGCTATCATGCTATCTACTTTTGTACTAGTAAGCTATTAACTGTATTTCAGGCACTAGAAAATATGGAGTGCCTTTCACCCAAATAGGTTCCTGCGCAACCACAAATTTGCATAAATTGCAAATATTTTAATGTTTTGATTCAGTAAGGCTATTTGCTGTTGAAATTGTAGGTAAATGTGGCCCACTTCAAGCACTTGAAAATATCTGATTTTACATTATTACTATTTTTTTATTTTTTTAAAAACCCAGATCTCTGAATTTCCATGACCACTGTTCTATCCCTTGATTAACAGATCGGATCTAGCAAGGTCCAGAATGGGATGACTTTAATTGACCAGACTTGACCCAGTTCTCGACGACTCCCACCAACAAGTCTTTAGACCTTTCTACTGCATGTAGCTCCTGAAGGTGCTGTGTTTATTCCATCATATGTCATAGGTTACTTGAATGGATCTAGTCTAATGTTTCAGCCCAGAAAGTGTCTTGATTTCATAAGCCAAGGTGAAGGCCATGCTCTACTTGGGATAGGATACAATGAAGACTGCGAAACATAAACATGATAAATAGGAAACATATGCAGGTGGCCGGCCATGCATGGTTCTTGGTAAATTGGTACGATGGGGATCGGATGGAGGAGGAGCAACCAAAACATTTTCTGCACAATTTCCAGCTCACAGAGTTGACAATAACGCCTTCACTATGGAACTATTAAACATTCCCCCATTTCTGTTAGATCAAAATAAACACCTTGCATAAGCCCACAGTAGCATCAACACGCATCAAGTTGTTCCCAGTTTTTCCACGATTGTATGATATGATTTATTGCTTGCTGTCAAGGGGGAAAAACATGGGTATGGAATTGACCTTGTAACTTGCACTTTCTCTTTTGAAGGCTAAAAATAAAGGGCAGTTGTGAGGTCTCTCACAATGGGTTTGGCGATGCGATGCATTCTTCTATTTGGCTACATAGCAAGTAGTTTTCGGAGCATCATCATAATTGCTAATGTTTACGTTTGAAAAACTTTGATTTATTATATCAATTAAAAATCTTGTTCAGCTATACAATCTAGAGAGAGGCACATACAAACACTCACATTATTACGACATGTACATTGCAACAAGGAAGCGATCAATTTTGTATAGCTGTTCATGAAAAGAACATCACACACACAGGCACATTACGTGTAGATTGTGGGGGAATCCCCTTGCACAAGAGCCCATGATATGAACTGCATCCATAAATGCCTGTATGCAGCAGCCAGGAGGGATGCCTCATATCTCATTTGGCTACGGGGATGCCCCCTGGTATCTAGAGGCTGACAGAGTGTGTGGAGATAACTCATTCATTTAGGAGCTCATGGTGTGGCTAGCATCCATGTCCAACAAATGTCCACTGTAGCCAAGAGGGAGAGACGGATGCCTCATATCTCATTTGGCTATGGAGATGCCCCCTAGTATCTAGAGGCAGACAAAGTGTTGGGAGATAACCCATTCATTTAAAAGCTCATGGTGTGGCTTCCATGCATGTCCAATAAATGTCTACTGTAGCCAAGAGGGAGAGACGGATGCCTCGTATCTCATTTGGCTATGGAGATGCCCCCTAGTATCTAGAGGCTGACAAAGTGTTGGGAGATAACCCATTCATTTAAAAGCTCATGGTGTGGCTTCCATGCATGTCCAATAAATGTCTACTGTAGCCAAGAGGGAGAGACGGATGCCTCATATCTTGTTTGGCTACGGGGATGCCTCATATCTCATTTGGTTTGGGGATGCCCTTTCGTATCTACACGTCTACTAAGTGTATTGAGATGATCCATTCATTCAGGAGCTCAGTTGGTGGCTTGCATCTATATGCAATGGATGTTAAGATACCTAGGGCTGACTTGTCTCTGGGTTGCATTACAAGAGCACATGAGATGGTATGCATCCATGAGTAGTGCCTGTCCGTCTCCAATTAATAGGGAAGAATGGATGCTCAGAGTCTAGAAGCTCACAATAAGGGATGCCTGTTAGCATCTTTCTTCTGTGTAAGAGAAATGTGACACACAAGCTGGTGATATAACCTGCATCCATCTGAAGTAGTGCCCATCTGTCTCTAGTCTAGAGAATATATGTCCAGATTTAAAGTATGTCCAGATTCAAAGTATATGATGGAACAAGGCCTTTGATGTCTTTCATCTGCCTGATGAAAAGACCTGTGACACACATGCTCATGATTTGAACACCACCAATCAGGAGTGCGTCTCTCTATAATCTAGAGGGGAAAACATATCTCCAGAGTCTATGCTGCCATGAGGGAATCCCTTAAGCTCATGATACAACCTGCATCTATTAGAAGTACCTGTCTCTCTCAAATCTAGACCAAAGAATGAATCTCCAGACTCTGAAATAGAGTCTTAAGTTGCTGGGGGGAATCCCCCTTGGTCTCTTGAGGTCTGGTGGTACATGATCACATGCTTGACCCGCATTCATGATGAACAATGTTTGTCTGGAGCCAGTCTACAGCACGAGATGGATGCCCAAAGTCTACATGTACCAACGCTGGCCATGGAGGGGGAAGCCCCTTGGCATCGGGTGGTGGCAGAGCATCCGATATGGGCTGCATCCATCTTAAATTGGCCGAGTCAGACAAGTTTTGGCAGAAGAACTGTCCAAAAACCTGAACCACAATTGGAGGTTTGGCATGTTGCACCCTCCCCTCTGAATATAAACACCCAGCGGACTAATCAACGCAGCATGTCGGAGGAAAACATAAACATTCCCCCTACGTTTAGATGCTCGTCTGTCTCTGTATCCGCTCTCTATTTTTAGAAACCGCAGCTATGTTTGGACAGGTTGGTTTGGGGTTTTCTTGGGTTAGAGGATCCAGGAGGACCGCCTGCCAACCCAGTGAGTTTGGAAGTGGCACTTGAAACGAACCCAAACATTCACTCTGACAGTCGAGTAAGCATGTGTACATTTCTGATCATCCACAGAGCATCATAGATCATCACATCACTACAGCTAGCAAACGACTATAGAATTACACCAACAAGAACTGCAGAGATGAAACTCATCACTGCCAAACTACTACCATCTTGAAAGTAATTCTATTACATAGAATTTATTTAAAAGTGGACTTTTGAAGAAGTGCATTTATTCATCTAGAGTATAAAACCTCTCGTGTCTCAGGAAGTACACCTTGATCCCATTAAGCCTTAATAGAACTGACAAATATCAAATAAGTATTAAGAACTTTGGAAAAGCTGCGTACAAGTTTAGGCAAAGCTTTTTTTCTTCCTGGGATCTGAAGTGCAATTTGGGGAGACTCTTTGCACTGAGCCATTTATGCTTTAAACAACTTTACCTTGCAACATAAAGATTGTATCAATGTTGGGATATATCAGGCTATATATTTAGAAGTGCTATTGAAATTTGAGAAAATACAGTTGTAACTAACCCAGATCCCTCAAGATGAGAAAAAATACAAGATTTAATAAATAAATATAAAGATACAATACTGTATCCCTATTTGCATGTCTCCTATTGGAAACGGATGCAAGTTTTCCGAAACTGATCTGTGCAATCACTTTATTCACGGATCCCAGGTTTTTGTAGAGAGAAAGAGAGAGAGATAAAAAAAGGTGTGCTTTTCCAATGAAGAAGAATGGAATCAGAAAAGATATTCAGAAAGAAGTGTGGTAATGTCATTTGTACCTCAGTCACACCAACAGGAGTGACACCAGACCACCAGCAGACCAAACAAAACAATACTGTACCCCCAAATGGCTCCAAACCAGTTTATTTAGATTTGGAGGTAGTTGGAATCAAGTTGGAGGTATGACTGAGGTATAAAAGATTTTTATCATACACTTCCAAATTTTTTGAAAGAGAACTGTAAGAAAACTATAATTTTCAGCAATTTTAAGAGAAGAAAGCTTTATGGAACACAGACTCACTTTGCAAATCAGGATCGCTTCCACTGCCTACCGATAACGTGTCTGACTCACTCAGTGATCGTTCTGGAATGGAAAAATATGAAAAGAAAAAGAATAAATTAATACATATTTGTTATTATTAATACATTTACACTATATAAAATTAGGTGCTAAACCTGGCCATTTTTAGGAAATGTCATCAAATTCATCAAATACTCTTAATATTCACATTATTGTGATAAAAATAAGAAAGTTGGCCCTCATGAAATCTGTATTTTGACAAAATTACTTTTTGAACAATTATAAGACATGGTGAAAAGACATGTAACAAGAGAAAGTAGCAGGTGCAAAGTGATTAAAACTGAAAACCTGGGGGTAGGGTGACCTTTTAAAAATGATGCTCCCCTTATAATTCCATACCCATAAACACAACTGATTATGTGAGTAAATTAAAATAGGCAATAATTGTTTTTTTTCCCCAAGGGGAGGGGGCCAGGTTTTCTTTCCTTAATCTCTTCCTGATATTTAGAATTGTTTGTTAGATAATTTCGAACTTTTGCGCCTTCCCTTTATAGAACCCTGCATGTGTACAGCTGTTTATTTGGATCAACAGACTAAATCTAAAACTCTGGTTCTTTGACCAAAATTTATGATTTTACACTATATGAAAAACAACATATGGATTGTCTACGTATTGCAAATTCATTGTGGTTTTCATCAGCTGTTCTTGCATGCAAGATGAATGAAAAATATGATGTCCCCAATGCTTCGTTCCATCGGGTCGTTGTATCTTTGGGTTACACAAACTTTCGGCAAAATCAAGCCCTAATTCCTAATTTCTTAGTCAAAAGTTTTTACTGAATATCAAAGTTTGCTGAGTACCTTAGCTAAGCCAAAAAACTGAGTAAAATACTCAAATTTTAAAGAGAAGTATAGAATTGAATACCTGCCCAAGTCTAAGTATATGTGTGTTGCATTGCCGCACTTAGTGTACCTATTTGTTGTATATTTTTTATTTTGTAAATCTTTTTTGAAATCACCACTAATTATTAAAAATCATCAGTGTATGCAGTTTTCAACAGTTTTTGTAATTTTTTAAATATTTGGTTTGCTTAGAATATATAAATGTAAATGTACCATATCTGATCATGATAACAATTCACAATGGTTTCTGAAAACTGCTTTTCAAAATGAACTTAAGTGTTTGTACTTAAGAATTGCTTTAAAGATTCTTTGAAAGAAACACAAACATTTCAATAACATTGAGTTGACTGCAAATACAATGCGACAGAAAGTTGCCAAACCTTAAACAATCGTCGCTGTCTTGCTCAATAAACTTGACAGAGTCTTCACGCGACTTTGGCTCTGGATTGGAGGCCTGCTCTCTTCAGAAGGGCTTCAATTAGAACAAACCCTTGTCTAAAGCTTTAACCCCTAAACTACCAAAAGCCAAGCACCCTTGACTTTATGTATGGTATATGTTGCTATGGTACTGAAAAAGTTAAAATAGTTTGCTAAGAGGGTACATTGTTATTTGGGGTGGAGAGTCAGAGACAATGTTCATTGTTTGGGGGTTTGTTTGTTGCTATGAAAGTGACTGTCATGACAAACAGCTGATATGAACAGCTCATCTAATTATTTTTTCATTCGGGAAGGCGGGGGGGGGGGGGGGGGGGGGGATTTGGGTGCAATGAAACTGCAAAATTTATGTAGTCCAATACATATTTATTGCTGTAATGTTAAAAACGAGAACCATGTCAAGATTTGATTCATGAAAGTTTCATGCCACAAAATAAATGAAATCTCAATTGGCGAAAGTTTCTTCCCATGATAAAGGATGTCTATAACAAGTTGCTAAAGTTTCTTATTTACATTACTTTTACTTTACAAGGTACTCAAATAGATGAAATACAATCAGCGAAAAACACGAAGTTTCAAATCCACATGTGTCCACTATTAAATCTAGAGTCTATTGTTTAGTTCGGCCATCACAACAAGTCTTTGTGAGTTGTGATACTTTAATATTTTTTTCAGCAGGAAAAAATATAGCACACCACCCTAATCTACATGAATCATTTGCACTTTATAATTTAATGCAGCTTTCTTTGTACTCCTTAGCTATTTATTTTCACTGGCCGGCCATCTGACTGACCATTAGGATGACCATACAAACTGACTTGGCACGACGGACGCGAGTAATGGTCAGCTTATTGCGTGACCAGATCTAATTCACCGAACCCCCTCGTAAATCTACCGGGAATCACCCTCGTTATTTATAAAGACTTTAAGTCGATGATCGGCGCTAATAGAGAGGCGCTAGGCATGTATACAACTAAGTTTGACTTGGGAGCTAATTCACAACAGCTGCACATCACTTATAATCATAATAATATCATCATCTTCCAAAACACGGTTTAAAGGCCTCAACGAGAAGTAGGGTGAAAGGAAATTTCTTTAGTAAAATAATCTTGGCTTTTTCTGGTTTTGATAACTAATAAATTATCTTTACCTAAATGCTAAATTTACTTCAAAGCTCATTTATTTATAGTAACAATCAGAGTTTTCCATGACAAATTATTACCTCTTTATACTGTAAATGATTACATTGAATATCATTTATATATTGGTAAATTGAGAAGACACAACACATTTGCCAGGCTCTGATCTTGTGCTGCTCAGAAGTTCAGAACAAAACACTTATATTTGAGACCCCCTTCATTTGAAATCTAGTTTGCTTTTTTATTAAAATAGCCTTCTTGTACTTTAATTGGTGAAGAGTTTGCTTTAGTGCATCTGCTATTTTAATCCAAGGAACTCCTTTGGAATTATACCTGTAAAAGAGTAAAATGCAGTAAAGAAATGATTTCTGGGTGACCTGACATTTTCTCCTGCAACAACTGCTCCCGGCTTTATTTTGTCAAAGGTATAGGGCTAGGGTTAGGGTCAGGCAGGCAACTGGGTTTTAGGGAAGGTGTAGGGTTCAAACTAGTTTAAGCTTTGGGTCCAGGGTTGAAGTTAAAAATTCTTTTTTTTTGTAGGAAATTTTACCCAGAGAAATTGTTGCAGGAGTGTCATACAAATGATTTCTGAAACGAATAAAACTGAACTTTAGTTCTAAAATGATACAAAATATTTGGAGATAAAATTTGTAAAGTAAGGAGAAAAAAAGAACAGATGGAAAGATTGAGAAGTGAAGATTGACAAAACGAGAGAAAGATGGATAGATCACATCATGTCAATGGAAGTTTGGCTCATTACCCAGGATGCCCTTGCTTTACTAATTAGACTCCAATGCCAGTCACTTTCTCCCTACCCAGCGTTCCTCTAAGTTCTGGTCATTAAGGAGGCCCGAGAGATACATGTAGGATTGTCCTGTGGGGAAGACAATGGGGCAATGACCTCTTTTACAAGGGCGGAGTCCGGGTGGGGTCCAAACAGGTGAGTTCTGAGCCAGGACGGATGGGGGCAAAAGGGTTACGATTTTATCGATTCCCACTGACAGATTGTATTACCTGACTGCTACAAAAGTAAGTAAGTACATACTTAGTTGCTTACTTAAAATAGGTAACCAGGGGACCTGCATGTAGAGGTATGCTTCAAGTCTTATCCGAAGGGACTTGGTCAATTTGAAGGTGCATACATGTAGGAACCCCTCACACTTTACTCTGGATTCCCTGGAAAATTATATAAGAGCCCTGCTTGAAGAAAGGCTAATTCTCTCATCCGGTTATCATGACATTTCTAAAGGGATTGAGTTTTAGCACATCAAATGGCAACTGACATACATATGTACAAGATGGGGCAGTTGTATCAAGATTAAAGGGGTTCTTACGATGGGGGTCTTGATGTGCAATCAATATCACAGGAAAAGGTTGGTAAAATAGAATGAGAGAGAGAGATGGGGGGACGGAGAGGGAGAGGAAAGAGAGACAGACAGAGAGAGAGAGAGAGACAGAGAGAGACAGAGAAAAAATAAACGAATCACTAACAATCTAATAACAATCTGAAGCAGATTTTGATCAAGGACACCTTTCATTTATATTGCTGATACGCAGTAGTCTCCAAATCTTCTAACACGCGATATATGGTCGATGGAAAACAAAAATATAGACAGGGGCTGGGCAAAAATTAGCCCCATGTACATGTAAATACATGAACCTCATACAGAGGCCATTATATGTACACAAACAAGTGCCAATATGGATAAAATCCTGTCAACAACATGGTTGCACAGTGTTAAATGCACGAAACTTTTCAACAAATTAGCAGTCCTCGCAAACAAAAATTGAAGTTTTTAGTGAAAAAGAAGAAGTAATGAAAATATAAAACATAACTTTGCTAAATATGTAATAAGTTGGGTAACTTGGCTACCTATAGGCTACATGTATATTACAAAGAAAATCTACCAATCTAATCTCATCCTAATTCAATCTATCTCTCTCCTAAAGTGTCTACATTCATACAGATATATCCCTTCCTCTCTTCTCTTTAGCTTCTTTCTTTTAGTGATCCATTCATTCACTCATTCTTTTTCTTTATCTCTCTGTCTCCCTGTCTTCCTTTTTCCTCTCTCTTGGTAACCTCTTTCTCTTTTCTCTCTCTCTCTCTGTCTGTACATATGTATGTATGTCTGTCTCTCTTTCTTTTTCTATCTCTCTCTCTCTTCCTATCCCTCTCTCTCAGATTCCAAACCTTATTATTGAGGCCATCCTTGAAAGCCTTTCCTTCACAAATGAAATAATTCTGTTTACGACGCTTCCCTTTTGACCACCTGTGTCAGGATGAAAGCCACTGATTAGCCTCGATATTATTATGAAATATTACATTTAAAAGATCTATGCATCGCTCAGTCCTTGCCAAATAATATAATCAGCCCAAAAGATGGGCTCATTCTGTGTTGGAATTACATTGTAGGCCTCCACATAGGCCTCCACATAGGCCTTCGCTATCTTAAATGATTTCATTTCTTGGCCTATATGTATATGTTTGTAGGTCTAGGACCAGTTGATTTGTTACAGCAAGAAAAAGATGCACAATTTATGCGAAAGTATATTTTCCGTTTTATTGATCTATTCCATGTATGTGCTGTATAGTTTCTAAGGAAATATGATAATTTGCCACTGCTAAGAAGTGTAATCAAAGTTCTCCACTTGCTACTTCTAATATCTTTTTTCCATCCTTGCCTTTATTTTACGAGTCTTCATCATCATCAACATCATCATCATCCTTATCATCATTATCTTCATCCTCTTCCTTCTCCTCCTCATCACAATCACAATCATCTGTTCACCACCAGCACCAGCAGCACCACCACCACCACCACCAGCACCACCAGCACCACCACCACCACCACCACCACGTACACTGCTACCATCATCATCACTGGATCGCATCTTCTTCCTCTTCTACCACCCCTGCATTCATCTATCCATCACCATCATACAACCCATTGCAGGGTTCATGGTAACCAATATGAAATCTGCACTTGTGATAGTCTGTAAGTACAGGCCTAAATTAGACATCTTCAAAAGTACATATTCTCTTGAGTCAAGCCTAGACCAGCTTCACATCCATTTTGCCAGCAGTTAGAATACTGTATAGTGTACAAGGTCTAAGCATTTGAAACATACATTGTAATCTACAGAACAGCATCAATCCTGTGAAATGCATGACAAAAGGTTTTTGACTGCATATCTTCTTTCACTGTATGTATCTACGTTCTGATACCTTAATCCTTTTCCTCCCCCCTCGGCATTATCCACTGGTCATCTTCTTTAGTTCATAATGTGGACAGGCATCCATAGAACCCACCCGATGACAATCATGCCATCTTTGTTTCTGACATGATTAATACAACATTGCCCCCCTCCATCATCGCCTACGCGCCCCGCCCACATCGTGAGAAACACCCTTTGTCGCGTTTCGTCACAAAAACTAGGGTACATCGTCTGCAACATGCGCCTGCTATCGAATCTCAAACAGAATCCGCAGGGCTAGCGCCTGGCGACAGTTACGGATGATGCACGGTTACGTATTTCCGCATCTTTCGCAACTTTGTGCCAAAATGCCCATAAATGGATAAAATCGCTAAACTAATTTGTCGGTTTCATGCCAATGCCTGTTACATCAAGGATTTTCTTAAATGATTGTTTTCGGAGCGGGCCAAGAAACAAATTGTCATGTGACCTTCGTATAAAGTGCAAAAAAAAGAGTACTTCATGAATTTCACGTTAACGAGGAAACACAAAGGATCTGCACAGAAACTGTATAAATCTATAAAACCCCTTGAGCAAGAAAAAGATCTGTTGCAGACAATTTTTATTTTGAATATAGCTTTCTGGCAAACATACAACATCTCTAATTAAATCCCAACAGCTAGCTAATGCAGACCTGGCAATCATGCTAGCCTTCAAATACAGAAGTTTTCTTGATATGCACCAGACTTCCATTCGCATGACTCAGCAAGTGTGTAAATTCCACGACTGCAATTAGTTGCACAATATCATATTGCATGTAAATGTGTACTTAACATGAGTGATACCTAATGATTACGGTGTGGCAGGGACTAGAAATTGTTATTGATCGATCAATATAATGGAGTCATATAACATGAAATGGAGAGAAAGACCATTGTACTTCCCGTTTAGATTCAATTTTCACATACATGTAAATGAGCATCTGCTCTGTAAATTCAGATTCTGTAGTACTGGTACATGTAGATAATAATTACTTACCTCAATCTAAATTCATTCAGGATTTGAAAAGGACTCTCGGTTTAACTACTAAACGTTTGATATTCTTTGCCAAGCAAAACTTGATTTTAAACATCCAGAGGGTTGAGGGAAATAGTTTTACGGACGACAGACTGCCTAAAGGTCTTCCCTTTTGAGCATTGATCAGTAAAGGTTGTTCTACACATGCTCCTGTGACGATCTCTCTGCGGCTATTTCCTGCACTAACTGAATTCCTACATGTACCTTTAATGCTAGACCCAACACCAACTCTATCCCTAAAACCCTATTACACCCAAACCCTGAACAAGACAATCCTACAGTAGTCTGGCAAATATCACATTGAGCACCTATTAAAGCAATTTACTACAAAATTTAAAGAGAAAGTTGAATTCTGGTAATTTACGTAAAATAATGTTTATGAGCTTCCTAAATTCTATAGACTCCTACATGTACATGTATGTGGAACAATGTTATATTGGTAAGCAACATGGATAGGACTGCTCTTCTTAGCTCGTAAATCAAATAAAAGTATGTACATTTATGTTGCCGTGGAAACAATGGTTGGCGAGAACACAGGGAGATACAAATTAATATAAATTTGGAAGGATATCAAACCCTAAATGTACATTATGTAAGAATACTGCACTGGGCATAAAGGGAAGCTTTATTATTATTATGAATTTATGATACAGTAAGACTATTACCAAAACAACCCTTGAGAAGTACTGATGGGGCCTGTCATCATCAGCTCGAGTTAGCTGAATAACCTGCTATTTTCTGACCCTGGATATCATCCCCGAAGCTCGAAATTGCGACTTCACCAGACCGAAATGCTCATCACAAAGTAGACTGGACGGGCACAAATTAGCTAGCTATCTCCCAAATACCAGGATATTTTTCAAACAAGACCAACATTTCTCAGGATAATTTCACGACCAAATATCCTGCTAATTGCAACTGCAGGCTGATGAAGACGCAAATTAACCGGTTAATTTGAGATCGGGATAGTTGAAATAGCGAGTCATTTGGCAAACTCGAGCTGATGAAGACAGGCCTATAGATTTATGGGGGTCAAGATCAGTATTTCTACAGCTAGCATTTCATGTTCCTCTAGAGACCTCTAGGAGATGCATACTGTAACAGGTCAATGACATTGTTATGAGAACATGGCATGTCTCTAAGAACTTGCTTCACAACTGTACATAGAAACGATACTGTATGTGAATATAATACTGTAGCCTATGCCAACATCTACTGTAGTACACCAAGTACTGTCAATGTAGGGGCATGTGGACAAATTCAAGCCGTCGTGCGACATTTGCTTCCCATACATTTCTTACACTAACCAAATAATTACCTTTGATCCTGGATCAAACTTAACACTTAAATAACCCTAACCCTAACCTAAAAAAATCATATTACAAGCAAAGCTAACCCTAACCCTTTACCTTTAATGAAATATGGCTCATAGTGATTGTTGCATATCAAATCACCACTCAAGCCAGTCTCAACTCAGTTCAATATTCATACATACTGTACATGTACGTAGATTTTTGTCATTTGGGCTCTCCAAGATTTTGAGAAAATTTAGAAAACTTAGGAACAAATTGTATGCATGAACCCTGCATTAAAATTTGGGGTCCAGATTTGGAATATTAAGGCATTTGTGTACCAGAAGCCTATGAGTTTCAAACTACTGTAGGGTTTAATGTATACCAATTGAAGCCTACCCATAATTTAAAAAATTGTACATAAATTTAGCTGTTTAACATCATCTAAATTAAATCAGAAATTTTAATCAGCTTCGAAATTGCTGGTATACAGTAAGTCCATGTACACTATTTTCCCATTTCTGTATGAATTTATCACCAATATTAAAATGAAAGAGATGGGCTTTTATGTTTCGTACAAAATGTTATCACATGACTTTTAAAACCAAATCCTAGCTGTTAAATTGCCCTTGCAATTTTTTAATGTCATAACAATATTTTGTTTTCTTTTGAAAGAAAATGGTCTTATGACCACAAGCAACAGGTTATTAAGTCACATGTCATCACATGTTCCTGGATCTCATTCCATTCAGAACAACACAAAAATCATTGTATAAATATACAAGAATGTTTCTTTCTAGTGTGAATGTTAATGGAATTACCGAAATTGCCATATATCGAAAAGAAGGTTCTGGAGCATCGTTTCAAAGAAAAAGTTGATAAAGAGTCAGGGTTCACTATTGCTGTAGATTGGATATATTGTATCACATGAAACTGCAAAACTGGGCAAGCACTGATACAGTGTACACGTGACATAAGCTACACACTAGACTCAATGTCAGCTGACCTCTTTAAAACTGGTTTCTTCTACATGTAGTATATTATGCTTCACAGTATTTTATATGATGCCCTCCTTTACATTCATACATGTATACCTCTTTTACTGTACAGATTCTTCTTGTGATGTTTCTCTGTAAGAGTACACTTGTATGTACATGTACATTGAAATCTGTAGTGAGAACAGGGAAAAAATTAATATTTATTTTTCGGGGGCTACTTTTCAAGCTTGCCTGCATGAAAATAACATTCTAAAATTTGTTTTGCATTGAACTCTATACAAATTTACAGGGCTCTTTTCTGATTTTCGGGGGCTCTTTTGGGCATTTCGGGGGCTATTTCGCCCCGAGCCCCCGTATATTTTTTTCACTAAGTGAGAAGTTGAAAACAGCCTATCATACATGTAATTAATGACATTGACATATTTACAAAACACACCAGTCTAATAAGCAAATGTTTCAAGTCATGATGTACTTTGCCTGTTTCCAATAAACTATCAACTACCGATCCCCCTACCCCCCCCCCCCCCTCGCTGCCATCTGTTCCGGTCATATGTTTAGATCATGTCACATGGAGAATGATTTTTCACTTTTCAATAGGAAGGCAGTCAGCAAGATTGAGTAAGCATAAAATCTGTAAACATTACATCATATAATGTTTTGAATGTTCAAACTCATGAAAACAACCAGTCCTCGTTCTGTGAAAAACAGTATATCATATGAAAAAAGAACGAGAGAAGAAAGCAAGAAAATGGGGGTAAGATAGAAATGGAGAGAGAGAAGGATAAAAGCAAGAAAGAAAAACAAAAAGAAACGGGGGAAGAAAGGAAGGGGGGAAGAAAGAAAGAGGGGAATTTTAAAGTTACGGAAAATAGGATGAAATACATTAAAAGAACCAGAAAAAATGGAGAGATACAGATATTATGGCAAAGAAATCAAAGAGGGTAGGGAAAGGGGAGGGAGAAGGGAACAAAGAGACAATGAAAGAAGAAGAAAGAGAAAGCATGGAAATAAAGCATGGAAAGAGATCAACAGAATGTGTGTGTGAAGTGAAGTACACAGAGTATACATTAGAGAAGGCAAGAGTGAGTGAGAGAGAGAGAGAGAGAGAGAGAGGGGGGGGGCAGGCAACAGAAAACAGGGGACACAGGGAGAAAGACAGAGAGAGAAAGAGAGAGAGGGAGAGTGGTCTATTTAATCGACCACAGATTTACTGTACAATTCTAATACAGCTCACAATCCTGGAAAAGTAATAAGTCCTCTTATCAAATCACATCCTGGAAAACGCCCCTTTCATTTTTTACCTAAAAAACAATGAGGAACTCTGGAATCCTTTCTATTAAAAAAACAACCTCATAATCATCTTACCTAAGCTAAGATACATAACATTAGCCTGAAACTGCCTTCTAAAGAATAAAAAAGCTGCAATCCCTGTTTGCGGCTCCATGAAAAGTACAAGCTCTTCACCACAGAAGCCCTTTACTGGAGTCTAATTCTGGGAAAGCCCTTTTCGGGAGTCTAATTCTGGGAAATCCCTTCATTGTCAGTCACTCTATTACTAGTATTAGAGGATTAGAGAATGACTTCCAGGAAACTCAAGAAAGTAACTGTTTACAGCTATTGGTCAGTGTATGGCTATGTGCGGTCAACTGGAACAGCTTTTGACCTCATTATTCCACTGAATGTGTTGTGATGTCAATGACCTCAAGTACAAGGTAATTTGTTTAGTCTATGGATTCAGACTCTTTTGGGCGATAGCAGATGTTATAGAGCAACAGAGTTAAAGTTGTAGAATACTTGAGTATATAATGATAATTTCCTACACATTAAGTTTCCACAGCTTAATAGTAAGGTTTTGTGAATGTTTAGGGCTAACGATCGGAAGGACGATGGCACAGTGGTAGGACAGTGGTCTCAAGTTTGAAACCACGTTGATGCGTTAATGCCCTTTGGTATTAAAGGCAATAATCCTCATTATCAAATCCCATTATCAGAGACAACTTACAGCCTTTTCACACACAGCTAAAATTCATCGTAGCTAGAGATGATTAGAATCACTCAACAGTTTTAAACATATTTATAGGCAAAATTTCCCAGTGTGAACATCGTTTATACGATGTTGGGATAGATACAAAGTCGCGATCCATACGCCCCTAAAAGCAGGCTGCAGATACGAAGTTCGTATCTAGTGAGCTTGACATTTTGTGTGTGAAAGGTTATTCGTGTTTAAACGTGTTTCAGACGTGTTTAAACTGGATGGAGCGTGCGCTTTGATTGATGTGACATGACCTTCAATGCGCAATGGCACTACTGCGCATTTTACGAGCAGTAGTTAATCGCGAAACGATTAACGATCGCACCGAAATTTCTGTGTGTGAAAGGCTCGTGATTAGTTTAAACACGTTCGAAACACGTTTATACTAGTCATGTTTAAAGAATTTTAGCTGTGTGTGAAAAGGCTGATAAAGCCATCAGTCTCCTGGTTGCTTTAATACTTAGAAGCTTATAATGCTTTCTTTAACAGCAGTCATATAAAACAAGAAACTAACCAGAACCAACAAACATCATTATTGTATCGATTACGCAAACTAGAGTCTATAGAAAATGCATGTTTTACCAACGCCAAGTCATATCCAATGTGATGAATACATGTATGAACACAGAACCCTAACAACGATGCACATAAAATATACCAATACTCGATTGTAAAGTACACCTTTTGAAAGATAGTTTTTGCCAAATGAACTTTAGTTGCAATAAAAAAATTGAATCTGGGTGCAAAGCAAAGACAAGTGCACAATGGACACATTAACTCATCCATATTTGGTGTAGTCCCACAAATAGCCACAAACGATGTAATAGGGGAAACTACACAATACACGTATGCCGATGTACATGCAGAGCTTAACAGGTTGATTTCCGCATGTACACTGTGATGACACTTGTTGTATTGCATGATTTGATTCGCACCTGGTGGGAATCTCCCTATTCTGTTCCCCTCCAGATTACACAATCATAAACAAAGAATGGCAAGATTATATTTTCCCATCTCTTTCCTCTCCCTGCCTGCCTCCCTCCCTATCCCCCTCCCTCCCTCTTCTCTCTCTAACTCTCACTATGTCACCACTTTGTGCCTCTCTCTCTCTCTCTCTCTTTCTCTCTATTTCTACAGAATTTCCTATCCCTACTCCAGCAATAACAAAAACAAAGTATCTAAAGTAATACCCCCCCCCCCCCCTTCCCGGGCACAAATACAATGTCGTTTCTACCCATGCCCTTCTCCTTTCTCTATTTCTACCTCCCATCTCTCTACTATCTCTCCTTTTTTTTATTCTTTTCTTTCCTATTTCCACTTCTCTCTCTTCTCTCTATTTCTATCCAAATCCCTTTAGCTTGTACAGTGTCCCTTTTTATTTTCACCCTCTTGCCTTCTCTGTCCCTATCCCTCTATCTTCTCCCTTTCTATGTTTCGCTCTCTCCCTCTCTCTCTCCCTTCTATCTGTCACTCTCCCGAGCATGCAAGCCCCTGGGGGAGACGGAGGCTTGCAGGAAAGAGAGGTCCAAGTGGAAATGTAGGAAATAGAGAACTTGGAAGTGGTGAATGACTGCCGGAAACCCAGGGCCCCTGGGGGAGCCGTGCCTGTTAACCCCTCCAGCGACTCAAACAAGATCTACGCGTGCTAGCTTCGGACAGGCTTGTCAAAGCGCAGAGAGGGTCGGTTAAGGTGCGATATTCTTGCCACACTTGACTGTCATACACATTGCAAGTCTGCTTCTATCCTGCCAGCATGCATTGCATTGCAAAACATGTGTCAATCACACTGAATATTGCACAATGTACTGACAAAAACCAAGAACTTGGGTATCTGATGATTTTTCCAAACATCTGTTTTCAAAAATTGCTTCTTCACTGTACATGTACATGTAAGCCTTCATGATGTAAAACTACATTGTAGCCGATCAAAATATCTTTCCTTCAAATTAAACGAGCTTCTTAAAAAAACTTTAAAAAACTTCAGGTTGCTTCTAACTGGATTAGGTGGATCTGACATCTACATTGAACCAGACAGGTCTGCATTGTTCCTGTACGGTAAGCATCTGTACAGGCCTACATGTACATGTACAGTTACATTGCAGGAAAGTACTGTATTGATCTACAAATAGCAACTGGACAGTGTAAACGCTTACTGTACAATGCATGTAAAGCAACTTGACATTGTATCGGCAGCCTTCCCAAAAGGATAATTGACCTTCAATTTAAATTCACATGGTCCTGACAAGACATTTGGTGAAACCATCTATACTAGTCAAGCAAAAGGACATTTACTTAAACAACTTTAATATGTTCTTCAAGAGATACATGTATCCTATTGCTCATGGCATGTGGTAAAAGTCGTAGCTTAAAAACATAACCAGATTCAATTTTAATCGCTTGACAACCCACCCAGCAACCTCAGGATCCTGTTCTACCCCAGGATGTCTTCCAAGAAGTAAACTTCTCTTACAGACTCTCAAGTCTTCAAAGTCCCTCTCTGGAATTCCCCACTAAACGCAGGTCGGTAGTCTCTCTCCCGACCGTCCAATCAAAAAGGTTTGCAACCCCCAACCTTGGCCTTCACGGCCCAATGGGAATCCAGGCCTTCAGGCCACCATGTGCATGACAACTTGCAACTAAATCGTCCATTTCCGAGTTTCTGAGTAGTGTCTACAGCTCGTGGGGCTGGCTCTCAATTGGTCTATTACCTCACCGTGCACATGTGTTCCAATGTACAGTACTTACTTGTAGTACCTCTCATAAAACACTTTTATTTTGTCATGACAAGATGGCTGAACGTGTAACATCAAAAAGATTAAGTTTACAAGAGAGTGTAATTTCACAGGATCAAATCAAAAAGAGCTTGTGAAGTATCATTTCACTCTACCTATTTTTTCACTGAAGGAAATCTGCATACAATTTCATAACATTTCTATCTCTTCCGTAAGTTTGTTTGCTTTAAAGGTAGGCGTTACTACTGCAGCTAGAAGGGATTAGACCACACAGCGAGCCATCGAGGTCACTGTGACAGGTGGCTGTCTCATTAACTCAGCTCTCATTTAACATAAGAAAAAGAGGATCATGGGGGACCAACAGGCACCGATTTGGGAAGTTTTCTATATAGAGGGAGCAAGTAGCTACAAGTAGGACAGTGTGCCTTTAATTCGATTCTAGCATCCTACATGTACTCCATCTCCATATAGAAGAAAAATCATAGATAAATATTCTTTTATCACTTACATACATGTATGTATCTACTCTTTGATTTGTTGTTTAAAGGTTAACAAACTTTCAAAGAGTTTGATGACCTTTATCTGCTCAAGATAAAAAAGTTTCTTGACCCTCACCTATCTCCATGCATTATTTGTTTATTTAATCAATTAGCATTTCAGTGATGAATCGTGAATGTGTAATTGGCTATTCATGTTCGACTATCTCAAGACGTATCGCAAGCTTACGTACACTTCACAATGTCAAGTTAGTTATGATTAACAACCAATTCACAAACGACCTTGCATGCTGGATTTGATAATACCATTATTACAAATTATTTTTGTTTGCATCCATTGTATTTTAAGAGCTTTGGAATATCTTAAACAAACAGAAGTGTAGTATATTCGTGAGGAAGATGTGATAAGAAACGGTGTGTAATTTCTTTGAAATTTTTTGTTTGCAAACTCAGCATGTTTCTGTACATGGTTGGTTAGCCAGAGAAAGGTGAAAAGCTTACATCTGTGGTATTAACAATTCTGAACATTCATATTCGGTTGCCAGTCTACATAATTGTCTGTTCAATATACATTCTGTAAAACTACCATTCCCCTCTCTATTAATAAAACATCAGAATTTTCACACACACTTGTTAATTCATTCCATTATCTAAAAATATCTTGATTGATGGCCACATTCTTGCTCTTGCCCTCTCAGGGCGGAAGAGCCTTGTCTACGGTAAATAGAATATTCCATGACAAATGGGATTTTAAGTTGTGCATATTTCTTTCATTCATATTTCCCCTACAAAAGAGGATTATTGAAAAGTAGAATAGATTTTTTTTTAAACGTGAGGGGTAAGTAATTTAGCTCTGTACAAATCAACGTGGGCTCTGATCAAAATGGGAAAAATGCTCTAGTTTAATACAGTATTGGATATCCCACTGTAAGTATAGCAAATCGAAAAAATAACTTTATACGACATGGAGTAGCATGAGGTCGTTGCTTAAGTACTTACTTTCTATTGTAACGCCATATTCTGTTGAATTTTTATATTCATGTCATATTTGTAATGTGTCTTATGAAAGAAAGATAAATAAAACTTGAACTTGAACTTACCCGGTGACTGCATGATGAAGTTTGCAAGATACATGTCCAACTCCCTCACACTGATACCCATATGATGGGGCTGTACACATAATGTATGGTTCGTACAATTGGGCGACTTGACCAGCCTTTCCCCGTCCGTACTCTCGAGCGGAATCGCTTTGAAGAGTACCACCATGACCAAGTCCAGCCTCCAGACCTTATCGGCCTGCCTCAAGCAATCGATTCTCCTCATCTTCCCCTTCTGGTCTGGGTTGCTCAGGATGCACATGGGCGGCTTCTTGCCCGTCACGCTCAGCACAAAGTTCTCACGGCACTCCGGACGGATGTCCTTTCGCAGCTTGGCGAGTAACCGCGACGCCCATTTCTGCTTGAGCTCTGGTTTGTCGTTCATGAGCTCTTCCTTGACCACCCTCTCTTCCATGGGGGTCATCCGTTTCTCATGTTTCTTGTAATGCCTCCGTTTCCTGGCTTGGAGGTTGAACCATATATACGAGAAGCCTTTGACGCGAGGCAGAACTGCCTCGATGAAGGGGTGATATTCGTCCTAGGTACCGAGGAGAGAATTTAAAAAAGAAACAAGATTATAATGGTATTACAAAGAGAAGAATAACAAATGATCTTCTAGTGAAAAGTTGTGTAAAACAATAATAATAATAATAACAACATTTATAATGCGCACATATCCACCCCAAGAGATGCTCAAGGCGCCTAACAAGGTATAAAAAATCAATCGTAAAATACTAGGATACAAATGAACTACATGTAAAATGTACTGTGCATGTACACTATGTTTTCAGCAAATACAGGTACTGTACATACATGAAAACTTAGAAATTACTTCAAATCTTGCGAAGTACTGTGTTAATCATGTATAGATCTTTGTTTTCCCCATCTTCCTTGTATGGTGCAGCAAATGTGGTCACATGGAATCTGAATCTCATAATTGATACATGATATTTTCAACGAGGAATAGATCTACAGTAATACAATGATATATAGGAATTAGGCTTGTCAGTGAATTTGGATTCCTGCAGAGAGTCTAAAATGAAAGTTTGATTTATGAGGAACTTCAACCTTAGTAGAAATTAGAAAGTTTTTTTGACGAAAAGAAAAGGCAAAAAGTCAGAGAAATAGATGGGTAAAAGTTGGCCAATCACACTTAAGTACCGGTATGTACAGTTTACAATATAATAATAGTAGCCCCCTACCTGTACATGTTCGTTACTGTATAGCATCAAAGATTTAAAGTTCACTTTTTTGAACATTCAGACATTTTTTATCTGTCCAATTTCTTTCAAAGTATTATTAGCACATGCTGTGTTTCTGCTTCCAATCCATTTACTTTGTAAGGAAGGTTGGACTTCCCCAGTTCCCATTTAATACATGTAAATATCAGACAAAGGTTTTAATTCTTCTTGAACATGGATGCATGCACATAATTTCTTAACCTCTTTGGGAACGCATGGGGACTTTATATTACAATGTGGTATGCTCTATACAAGAACAGAATATTATTATGACATGTTTCAGGAAATAGCTCACATACATGTACATGTACACAAGATTTTTGGCCTCCTCCTGTGAAAGAAACATGGAATCGATCAGAAAAGTTTGATCATCTAGCATATACTGTAAGTATTGGTGTGTACTGAAAATCACTACACAAATTGCCAATTTGATTATCAGTTTGTGACGTCATGTCCCCCTATTTATCAATTGCTTTATGTAGTTTAATCCATGGATGTTTTTCCCTTTTTATCCCCCACAACTTGATTCCCCCATACCTTTGCCCAGGTTATATGATGTGTATCATATTGCGTGTATGACATTTCACAATTTTACAAATAAACTTTGAAGAGTTGATACTATTTTCTGAATATTGTATTCATAATTATTGATTTGTATATAAATAGTTTATCAAAATTCACATTTTTCATGATTTAACTGGAAAAAAATACTTTAACTTGGATGCTGGTGTGAAGAAATAAGATTCTTAGGGGGAAAATAGGAAATTAATATAATCAATATAAAGAAGATAATTAGTGGATAGTGAGGGCATGACGTCACAGACTGATGAGTGAGTTCCCAATTTGTCTTGTGCTTTTTATTGTTCCATTTTCTTATTAGTTATCCGATTTTGCTCAATTTTTTTTTGATTGGTTTGTCCGATTTTCCTGTTTCTATTAAAAGTAAGGTACTTTTGGAGTGGACTTCTCCTTTAAAACAGTACAGTAATTTACTATTGCTTTTCCTCCAATAGATCATTTTCTTCCATTCTTCTTGAAACATTGTGGTGTGAACAATAATAAAGTCATATCCTGGTTTCATAAGTGGTATGTCTGTAAAATTCTACCCTGCATAAAGTCCTACATGGTATACCTTATAATTCATGAATTAAACACAAAAAAATCACCAAAGGCCTGCTGAATAAATTGTGGTACATGAAAAACAACCATTATCGAAAGTACCCTGTACATTTAATGTAGCACACCTGTCAATCAATTCCAATACCGGTACATCATGAATCCCTGCATTTTTAATCATGTCAGCATCCTGGACAGATTTATACATTTGTTATGGTAAAATCTAACAATATACGTGTACATGAAAACACACACCATATGCACAGTATGTAATTTTATTATTAAAAAACAATGTACCACAGAACCCACACACATTTCCTTGAGTATATACACTTTTACACATTACATGTGTGCATGTACGGTGTGGGCCAACATGGCTCAAAATTAGCACTTGCTCGGGTGCAATAGACCATTTTCGTAATTGTTTTTGATTTTAATGCACCAATTGTATTTCAATAGTCAGAATGTGAATTGCACACACTATATTTGTTGCTACATGTAGGTAGGGCATACTGTTTGTTCTACACTGTACCTACATGTAGCAACATGAGTGAAATAACGAAAAAAGTGAAATAATGAAAAAGGTGAATGAAATAATTTGTAACCTGGCACTTAACAAAGATTTATACATTAAATTTGATTACCGGTATATTATGAAAATGGTCTATAAACCAGTGCCTACACTGCAAAATAATCTACCTACATTACATGTAGGTACATGCAACCTAACAGTCCTCCCCTTCTTTCCTGTACATGTGTATGGCAGGCAATAAAATCTATTTATAATCCATTGTTTCATGTATCTTATGTGCACTTCAATGTGCTGCATGTGGCCACAAAACGTTGAATTTGGCAATCTTCATAAATACATCAAAGAAATAATATACATGTACTGTAGGTTGCTCCCTTTTCTTTCAAACTCAGCTTTGATCTAGGATAGCACTCTTTTGCTGGCAAGTGCTGGCAGACCAGAGCTTTACCCCTAATTGTTAGGAAGTTATTTGCCATGACTGTATTATATTTAACATGGAACTCTTCATGAGCCGGCTTGGCCTGGTTGAGCAAAGTTCAAAGTACATGAAAGAAGCTTCTACTAAAGTACCAAATTACCAAGGCCACTGCAAAATGCCCTCATTACAATACATTCTAACCCGGAAACAAGCTAACAGTAACAATTATTGTACCTGCACATGAATGCCGATATGTATTCATGTTTCAAGCATTTCCTACATGTGCTATACATTTGTATTGTGTACATCTATATGTACAGCTTTTAACTACCATGGTACGGATTCAGGTGATTAGCCAATTTTAATAGACTGTTTTTTTTTCTCTCTTTCTCTTTTTGTTGTTGAAAAGATCTCATTCACAAATTTGGTTCCTTTGAACAATTGAAGTGCTGCTGTTTGTGGAATGACCCATATTCATAATTTTGCCTTTATTTGCCATTACCAGCTACTACTAGTCTAGTAGACTATACAGCCTACCAAGTAATCTTTTTTTTTTCCTTACAGAAATATCACCTTTCAAATTCCAAATGACTTGGTTTTAAGGACAGAAAATATTGCCTGGCTGAAATCTCACTTATCGTGAATTAAAAAAAAAAAAAAATCAAGATTCTATGCATAGGGTCTAGTCTACTTAATGCATTGAATTAATGCACATAATGCAACAAAAGAAGAAGCTTCTAATTCTACCAAGTGAAAATATTAACATAAAAATGTGCAATGCGATTAACGTTGAGGGGCATTTGACAAGATAAACCTGAATGCAATTTTACTGCTCAAAAGACAATATCTACATTAAATACTCATTTAGCTACCTTAACTAGCATTAGGATTATAAAACTTACTGACATCGATAACCAGTGAATAAACACCATCATTTTATAAATCTTTACTTAGTTTACTCGAAAGTAAGTCAGCCAATATTTGCTTATTAATTATCAATTTAGTTGTGGTCATATTTTGCAAACTTGTACATGTAGCTTAGGTGAATAATTATTTCAACAAGATTAATTCAGGACACAATAATTTTTGAAAATAATAATGATCACATGTGCCAATGAAAATTAAAATAACTAAAATCTAATTTTAAAAAAATACTTTTCTAGAGTCTACATTTTCTAATTTATATCAGCAGCATGTTATGATAACTGATTTTATAATTTCTCTTCCAATACCAATCGAACTAACACAACACAAACACATCAATAATTTCTTTCCTAGGCTAGGTTTATTGCATCAGAGTCAAGAAATTGGAATAGATCTATATCGCATGCATACATACATGCATACAACGACTCTGTATACAACTAGCGCGGCATGCACAGACCGTACCGGGCCACGTTGCTTTTCAAACTCATTCACAACAATAACACAGCCATGTGTTTGACTTTCGGTAGACTATTTCACATTTCATTTCACAAGGCAATATTGGGCTCCAATACATTTTATCGCTGTCATGAGCTGTAACATTCGATGTAGACCACAGTGATATACTACATTCTATGGATTACCAACTTATGGCAGTTTTCGTATTAATATTGCAAAGAGCGAAATGGAAATCAAAATCAGGTGTGCACAGATAGAGTCAATGCATTGTGAACGGAAGAAATAAAGTAAACAGTAGCACACGTACCACTGACATCTCTGGTCGTAAGTTCCATGTACTCATACCACAAAAATTGGAGCCAAATTTTTCTGGCAATATCCCGGGTTCCAGGATAGCTGGCTACGATCGAAGGGCTATGTAGTCTCCAAGCTAAAGTCCACGGGTGAAATCCATGCACGTTTTGGCGAGGTTCCACGCTATAACTGCTATGAAATTAGGTAAAACACGAAGAAGTGTTCATTACTTATGGCGTAGTAAGAAATTTCTGTATATAACGTACATACAAACGTGCACGCGCTCTCGATCGATCTCGTGCTGCAGCAACGCTTTGTTGTTTTCATTCCTGCCTGACTTTTCTGTTGTAGACGTACGCAGCACGGAGAACGGCGTTCGTTCGTTGATCGTGTGTATACGTTCCGCTGTGTTGATATTTTTCTCATTTGCATATGAAAGCGAGCGACGTAACCATCGACCAATCACGGCTACCATAAGGGGGAGTGTCTCTCACTGAGAATTTTGATTGATGGATTGGTTCATAGATGCGTCAGGAAGTATACTTGGGAGAATTCAGGAATAAGATCTACTCTTTGACTTTCTTTCACAATTTCCTCAATCGATGTGCAAAGTCATTGCATACACTGGATCTGAATGTATTAATCTCAATCATGCTTAAATTAATTGAATCATAAATGCTTCCTTAGTCTAATATTGATATATTCAGCACTGTTTACAAATACACTCTCCTCTTTCCACCCGTAGAACATTGACCTATGAGCGCGGGACTGTGTAACTGTATTTGAATATAATCCTTTGGATAAAAATATAGAGAAAACTTCCCCAAATACATCTAAATTGCGACAGTGACTGGACGATTCGGATGTGGAAATAATGAATTGTATCTTTTGTAACGATGAAGATGAATTTTCGAATCAGGAATGCAGGGATATGACGTTGAACATGTACCGTTAGGGTGATGATGAAATGGAAAAATGACACAAGTATATTACACACCAGGGGGTACTGTAGATCATGTGACTTGTTCATTCGTAATCACGTGAGCACACAATACGGGGAATACTTGTGTCGTAGTTTTCTGACAAAAATGTATGTCCCCCTCCCCTTACTAGTCCTGCAAATGAGAAAAGAATATCCCCTCTCCTCGATTGTTTTGCTTCCTTCTACTTGACAATCGAATCGTAATTTAAGACCGTTATATTTTGTAGGCTATACCGGATTAACTTCATTATGGATCTAACGGTCAACGGTAAATAACCGTGAAGGATTAAGCAAACAAAAAGGAGATTAAGTCGGCTGAGTATTACGCAACACAGCTGGTGGAGAGGATGTAAGCTATACGTTTCCTATAATAGAGGGTTCGACAAAAATCCATGAAACCAAGAACATACACAAGAAACTACATCATACACTATTATAGCCTTAAAATGTTGGTAGATATTCAATATAAATGATGGCTCTGAAATTTATTTTAAAAAACACAATAGGAAAATGTATACAGGAAAGTTTTATGGCTAGCTCTAACTTTGTTATTCGTGTTTAACTGTGAAAACGGTGCCTTTTAAAAGATTAATGTGATAGTATTATTCTTGGAACCAGGGGCGTCAATCCCGGGGGGATGGGGGGGGGGGCTGCATCCGCCCCTGGCTTGAAGTAGGGGGGGGGGGGGTGACCTGTACAAACATCCTCCCCCCCCTGAAGAAAAAAATTTGGAGACCAAAAAAAAAAAAGTTTCCTCTTAATTTTCTTTGTTTTAATAGGAAGTACTCATCGCCTCTCTGTTCAGCTGAAAAAGCTTAATGTCAATTATACACGGTTCTGTAGGGGGTAGGGGGGGGGGGGGGGGTTCTATCATTTTCAAATTCACGAGTATAGTTGTGTGTATAAATTATGATAGTATCATAGCAAATTTAGTGGGCCCCTCGATCCATCCCTAAAACAGTTTTTGTTCACGAGTATAAATTATTAATTTTGTGTGTATAAAATAAATTATTACAATTTCTTAGCAATTTTAGTTGGCGCTTCAATCCATTCCTAATTATAATTTTTTTTAAATTTATTTTACAAAGCCCAAGCAAATTAACTCACTTTTTCCCTCCTTATTTTTCGATGGGGTAGGGGGCGCATATCTGGCTACAATATTTAACATTGTAAGAACTGAATATGCAATTGTGTTTACTTCCTTTATATCACAATAGGCTTGTGAAATAATTACTATGATACTGATGATATAATATTGCTGATAAACACAGGAAGAAGAAGGGGTAACAAATCAAAATGTTAACATAGGAATTTTTTTTTCGGATGGCGAAAGAGTTAGTCGAAATCTCCCCTAGCAGAGAGAGAGTAGAATGTTGCTTTACAAGTTTTAATGAAGTGCAGAAACAAAATATCCAGCGATGGGTTCCTTCTCCCTCGTCGATACACCTATACCCCCCCCTCCTCTTTTTTCTTCTCTCTCTCCCTCGCTTTTTCCCCTTGGCTATCTATCTATCTATCTATCTATCTATATATCTATCTATCAAAATAATTATCTATCTATATACCCTAATCTAAATTATTCTTTCTTCCCTCATCACTGTATTTTCTCGATTTCTCTCTTACCCTCTCTTTCTTTCATTCCTTCTTTCAGTCGTTCAGCCATTCTTTCTTTCTTTCTTTTTCTTTCTCTCTCTCTCTTTCTCTCTCTCTCTCTCTCTCTCTCCAAATCTTTCTGTCTCCTCCCCCTCTCCCTCTCTCTCCCCTTCTTTCTCTCTCTCTCTCTATCTATATATCTTTCTGTCTCCTCCCCCCCTCTCTCTCTCTCTCTTTCTCCCGGAGAGGCCCCCTCCCCTAACCCCAGTGTGTGTCCTCCTCCCTCCATGTGCAATCGCCATCAGCTCTGAGCTGAGGAGAAGAAATCGCTTGTCGTCACTTCCTCCTGTCAACTCCCGAATTCAGGGGGAACTTCCGACAGTAAGACCGTTACCATGACAACGTCACTAGGGAGTCGCTGAGTGGGCAAGTGGTCGTCATCGCAATGCCATCAACAGAGCCGCCTTCTTTCTTAAACCCATCACACGATTTTTCAAAATTCTTCTTATCGCTATAATAATATGTCTTACATAACTTTATTGCGAGAGATAATTCATTATTAGTTAGTTGGTTATAAGTGCAGATACTAATATAATTAAATCAACGTCTGTCATGATGACGATAACTGGGGGAAAATAATCCAGAGAATCAAAACAAATTGCAGTGTCGTGTTTTTTACCCATCAAACTTCTTGGCAAATATCGACGGAGGTGCGCCTTCAACAGGTTAGAAAATCATAGTTCTGTACATGAAATTTTATATCATGTCAGGGATATTTTTCGGCATGTGTGTTCAAATTTTGAAGAGAGAGAGAGAGAAAGAAGGTGGAGGAAGGAAGGGAGAGAGAGAGAGAGAGAGGAAGAGTGAGAGAGAGAGAAAGAAAGAATTGAAATAGAGAGAAAAAGAGCTTGATGTTACATAATTATTAATAGTGCAAATGAGTAGAAATTCACAGCCACAGTATATAGGGATCTCTTCATTATAGTTTAGAAGAGATTAAACTCTCCTCTAAAGTAGTGTTTTGATTATTTCTTTTGAGAGTGGATGTCCACTCCAAACAAAGATGATTCCTAACATGATTCCCTAAAAAGTAGAAAGAATATGTTTGAGGAAAATATTTAATCTGGAGCTGAAAGGGAATCTCATTCATTGGCGGTGAGATGACCCGGGGGGGGGGTAGGCTTTGGTTTGGACGGGGGTGTGCGGTCGAAGCCTTAAAACCATACCCGTTAGGGATAATTTTTGCAGAAAATTGACCCATTAGTACGACTTTGGAGGAAAAAGCTAAATGATTTCATTTATTTTTTCATCTGGGATTTGAACTTTAGCAAGAACATGGGTATAATATTAATAAGATATTTTAAATAGTTACCAAAATCCATAAGTGGGTACATTGCAGAGATTCTCCAACACGAAATCAAACCCTTTGTTTAGGGATTTTTCTTCTTCAAGAAAACGATACATTAGAAAGGCACATACCCGTATACCGTTTACTGTATAAGGCGAGTACCCCCCTCCTCCCCCCTTCCCATCGTTTTCGTCTTCCTGTTTATACGTGCTTTCCTCTCTCTACGTGCTTTCCCCAAATAAAAAGCACAATCTGACATTCTTCAAATCTGCTAAATCATAGGTAAAAAAGATGTTTAGAAATACTCACAGTCCTAATACATGGACAGTGTCGGGACATCCCAGTGCACCGACAGTCCAGGAGACCAACGGAGCAGGAGAGACCGACATAAACGGTCTTGTATAAGCCTCGGAATAGTTCTCATGCAGCAAGCCGTCGTGATAGACGTTTCGGTCATGCGGTCTGGCGGTCACTTCGGCCGACGGTCTCGTGAAAGACCTCATTATGACTTTTCAAGTCAGCGAGACCACCTCGTGGACCACCGTTAAAACGCCTTTACCCGAATTTTTTAAATACAAAATAGAGGAAAATTAAGATTATATTAAAAAAGATCTAATAGCTTGATAAATTACGTAAACGAAAATGAAGACTGTTATCTGATTGGCTAACGCATTATATAAACAAAATGGCCAAAAAGTAATGTTGAAAGTAAAAGGAAAAAACAAGCAATATCGAAAAATATAGAAAAATTGTAAAAAACAATAACTCGTGTTCATTGATAATGATCAGATCAAGATCTTGAACAAAAGAACAGGGAAATGACAAAACAAACGAAAATCGTTGTTATTGATAGTATGATCAGATATAAAGCTAGAACAAATTAAGAAACACGCGTGAAAATTACGATAACATCGTAGACTACACAAACAGGAAAGCCCGTGTGATAGAGTTCCAAATCAAAATGGTATGGCCGTCTGTAGATAAATTCCCCACACCTTCGAATTTCATTCTCCTTCGAACTTTTCGAGAAACCACTAGCATATTTACACGATTGTGACAATCGGTATCCTTTAATTTGTTTACAAAAGTAGATATGCACCATAAATATGGGCTCGGGCCAAGGGAGGGTAGTTTTATCTCAACTCGCCATCGGATTACGCAATCCACGATTTCCAGGTTGCCATGGAAACTTGTGATTGGGTTGAGTAACCGGGAGGACACTTTCGATAGGAATGTAGAAAGGTGTATGGGGAGGGAGGATTTCTCGGAAGAGCAGACAGAGTTTCGAAATAAAGGCGTCACGTTAGGGGGAAATCGAAGTAGGTGAAGGGGGAGAAGAGGGTGGATGAGGAGGGGCGGAGAAGCAGTGGGTAGAAGGGGAGGGAGAGGGATGGGAGAGAGATTGGGAGGGATAGAGGGGGAGAATAATGGAAGAGAGTGTCGATTTGACGACCATATAGGGTATAGATAGGGGATGACTGAGTGGGAAGCATGGGAGAGGAGAGGGGAGGGGTCATATAAACCTTGCCCCTATTTTACCTACGAACACGATCGACGTGGTGGGTTATTTATGTGTGTGTGGTTTAAATTGATCAATGAATGCTTAAGTTACCAATAACCCGAATGTATCACTCTCAGTATTTTGTTGAAAGATTGAAAGAATGATAAATCAGTATTTATTTGTAAAAACTCAAACATGTCTTGGGACTAACATATTTATTATTTTTTAAAATTGATAGGGAGTCATTCTGAACGATCGACACCATACACAATAGAGCTATGACCATGTTGGTGAATTCGATTGTGATATGAATTTATTGATCCAGATCCATCGGCAAGTAAAGACATTTCTTTTGTGGGGTAGAGTAATTCGGTTGTTTTATGCATAAAATGAATGGTCATTGGTCATTACCTGATATAGGAAGGAAAATAGAAAGACACTACACCATGTCAGACTTTTCCCGTTACTAGCTAAACCTCCTTCTCGGCCAAAGAAAATAAAGGACACATTTACCCCTCCCTTCTCGGCCAAAGAAAAAAAAGGACACGATAACCCCCCCCCCCCCCCCCCCCCCCCCTCGCTATAGCTCCTCGTCTCCTGATTCCCTACACTCTCATGGGTACAGATTAGGTGTGTTAGCAGGATGTATCTTGTTTAGGGGTGAGACTTTCGACATGCTCGGTGAAAAAACAAAAATCGTTGACGGAATTTTATCGATGGAAGTTTCTAGCACTCCTCCGAGAATTCATTCTAAGAGTACACGTTTCGAATTATTGTTATGTCAATGATATATTAACTTGGCTCCCTTATCCCGTAAGTTTACGGATGCGATCTTAGGCAGGATTACTCTGTGAATGTTTAAATGCCAAGGTCGTTTGCGATGAAAATGGTCAATATCACCTTTCGTGTACTATATAAGGAAACAAAATGCTTTTTCACTGTTATCATGAGTTCTGCAAATAAAAGGAACTTAAAGAATCGAACAAAATTCACCATGTATGATACTTACATTTATTTATTTTGCAAAAATAATTTGACTGGGGATGTATAATAGCAGAGGGAAAATTAAAGAAATGGGGGAGGGGCGGGCGGGGCGGGTGGTCAACAATTCTAACGAATTCATCATGGTCGCAGTACCAAGTACAGAACGGTGTCTCAAAATTACGCTGGTCTATACATTATACTGACCGTTTTTTTCTGTCCGTGTCTTGTCGCATTTTTCATACTTTGTCTTAAAATCTACTTGTGAAAGCAATCCCATGATATCAGATGATACTGACTCACGCTTAAACGGAGTCTGAAACAATATTAAGGAGTCATCGAAAAAAGACTTACCTACTGAAACGAAGTTGGTCGTCAACATTTTGGAGAAGTAGTTCTAATTAGAAACAGCGTCTGATAATAAAAAAAATGGATTGACTGAGTGAGAACAAAACTGAGTAATCATGAATGTATTCATTTCCTATATATTTCAACTGCTGTTTATTGACGACTCACAAGGAAAAGATTTTGACATTCGATAATATTTCTTGTCTAACATGATTTTGTTCTACTTGAGGAAACTTCACGACAAACTCAAATAACCTTTCGTGTTTCTAGGTGGACGAAATCTGAGGTTCTTTTTAAGTGTGAGGGTGTCCTATACCCTTCTGCCCGATCTCCCTCTTATAATGTGTGTTTTGTCGATTAATGGGGGTGCCCCGGATTCCGCTATGCTTCTGTAATTGTATTTGATAAACAAACAATAAATAAACAAACACCCAGCAAAACAAAACAAAACAAAACAAAACACATACGAACAACCGACCTAACGAACAATCGTAAATTGGTGATAGTAAAGAATAAACTAATAGTTTAAGCTTTTGCCAACCTTAAAGTTTAGTAGGCAAACTTTCGTCAACTCCTGTGGACTTTCTAAAGCCAAGTGATTATTCACACGATTTCTTTCTGTCTGCTGCCTCGAGATCACTGCATTGAGCGAAGATATTAGCCAGAGTCCCTATTCAGTGAAGACAAAAATTATTATATGATTAATCACTTGGCTGATAGGATGAAAGCTTGCCTACTAAATGTACAGGTCGGGTAGAAGATTGAGCTACATGATACGATTACCCTAACCAATGAAAGTTTTCTTTCATAAACTTATAATGTCGTATCAATAAGATATTCATCACTAATCTACCCCCCCCCTGAGTTTATTTGTCTTTTGTAGGATCTTACTGCCATTTTTGTCTGAAATCACTTTATTTCAAACCTCGCAACTACATAGAAAGAATTATACATTCAATTTAAGTTCCTGATGATAATCGTAAAATTCAATGGTCGAAAATTTGATCTCGCCATGACTCTAATCGAGTGTTGTTTTAGTCCTGTATTTCTGTACCATTATTGATGGCAACTGTTCGGGTTCTCGTACAATCGTCGTTACAAATCCATCCAAAGTGGTTTGTAATCTTAAAAAGAAAGGACACCGAAATAATTATTTTTCTCCAAGTATTGTATAATACGAAACTTTGACATCTTCGAGTGAAATTACCAAATGCACACAGAAAGCAACTAAATCAAAAGAGGACAATTTCTATAACAATAGGCGATAATGTCGGTTTGAATTTCATTAAATATTTTCAAGCATTTATTGATTGATTATAGGTATAGGTTGAAATCGATTTTACTGATTTACATAAAATGTGATACGTCACTATTCTTCTACCGAGGATGTACATTATGTTTACTCCTGTAAAGGACCGGAATTGATATGGCAGACATCACGTAGTAATGTGATCAAAACTGTTTCCCCTTCTAACTTATCTAACTTCAAAAGACTGAATAGCTATTTTTACACAGATACTTGGAGGGGATCATAATGCTGTGTAAATTGGGGGTTCAACGAGTTGTATACAAAGTATCGGGTAGAGAATTGCCATTCACGAGGGTAATGATGTGTCCGACCAACTTCAGGCAATTATTTTGACCAAACCTGGGTAATATAATAATGGTAATAATAAAAATATCATAATAATAATAATAATAATTGGTTCTTGTATATCACTCATGTCTGTCAAGCTTGACACTCAGTGGTGCTCTCACAATTATTATCCCGGCTTTAGCATGGTCGCCCATTGTGGCCTATATCATCATTCAAGCAATAAATTCCTGCCAGGTACCATTAAACATCACCTGGGTCGAGTATGGCAAATGTAAATTAATCTCTCGTCAAATGACATTAGAGCCGCGGAGGGACTCGAACCGCGAACCATGTCATCTATAGTCCGTGGCGTATACGCTAGACCACGCCTCCTCCTCAACGATGATCTTAAGAGATTTATTGGAGAGTTCTGAAAACTTGTTTACTTGTGCGGGTCTATGTTATCATTACGCTAAACTTTAAAAACACAGGGTAAACGTCCAATTAGGGTCCGAATGAACTCTAATTGGATCAAACTGGGCGAAACATTACCCAAGTTTGGTATAAAAAAAAATGCCCACCAAAAGTTGTATGGATACTTATTTACCTTCCTAGTAATTCTGTACCCAATATCTTTAACAGTATAATATTATAATACCATACATAATAATATTATCCACACAAGTAAACAAGTTTCAAAACTGTTCAAGAAATCTCTTGATATTATTTGAAACGTTTAATTCGTCGTTTGTTTTAAACTTTTAGAACAAAGGTTACTATGCGTTTGCATAACAAGGCCAACTGGTTTATAACACAATGCAAATCATACGTGTTTCACCTTGAATTTATGTCGAAGAAAGTGACAGGGAAGATGCCGTGTTTAGCCGTACCTATAGAAGAGATCGATCTTAAAACCGTCACTTCAAGCAGGCCTCAACAATCCGACATTTTGATCTCTGAATGAAAATGAGGCTCGTCGGAGGCTCATAGCTATGAGAGGTATTAAAGGATGAATGAAATTAGGAAACATGTGGCTATTTCAATACACCTATAGCAGAAGTCTTCATCTATATTTAGTGAGTTTGGGAAAGTATTAAGAGACAAGGGGGAGGGGTTGGCG
>JAVYIG010014949.1:0-38620 GCA_035222895.1 Strongylocentrotus droebachiensis | reverse complement strand
AAAGAATGATTGTGATTGCTTTGGGATGAGACTGTGTGTTATTTGAGACTTTTGTTTGTGTCGCCGGACTTTACACCCATGTAATGTAAATATGATTTGAATGCCAGCAAGAGTACACAATGGTTTATCAGGGTAATGGACATGCGACAGGAGTGGTGGTATGATTAGATAGAGATCTCCCTCTATCACCTTATCTATTTCCACCATATTGATACCTTGGTCATATAGATAGCATCCTCGTCTTGTGTCTAAAACCCTCGCCCTCTTACTCGATCAGTAGACTTCATGATACACATTTTTAAAAATATGATAATAAATTGTTTATTCCCATGCATAATCTTTATTATTCTATAGATTTGGAAAGGGACGAAAAAAAAGGCGTAAACCCTCGACCAATCGATGAGAGAGAGAGAGAGAGATATAGGAGAGAGAGAGAGAAGGGAGAGAGAGAGAGAGAGAGGAGGAGAGAGAGAGAGAGAGAGAGAGAGAAGGGAGAGAGAGAGAGAGAGAGGGAGAGGGAGAGAGAACGAACGAGGTTGCCCCTATGAAGGTTTTCCTTGAAATCTTAAAATACTGTACTTTTTCTTTACTTTTTCTATTGAGATTGAGCTGTAATCAAATTCATTAAATATATGATGTGAGCGGTTGTCATTGGGTGGTGGTGGTGGTAAACAGAAAATGATGCTTTAGACTTTAGAGTCTTATCTGAAACTAATTGGAAACATCGTGAGATACGTATGAGACGCAGGCGCGTATAGGGGGGGGGGGGGGGATAGGGCGGGGGATGGGGCGGGGGGGATAACCCCCCTCAATGTATTTTTAAGGTGTGTGTTTAGACCGTCTGACTGCTTACTTACAAGCAATTTTATGCTTTCTTAGCAGTCAGGTAAAATAAACACCACCACCAGTCAGTCATTAGAAGTAACCCCGCCCCCCCCCCCCCCTCAAATTTCTTTTACCGGCTGGCTGAGTCGTTGCGAAATTTATCCTCAAACACTGGACCAAAATATTTAAAAAAATCTGACCCCCCCCCCTCCCGCTTATTCAGCGGTTGGCTGAGTCGTGGCAACGCCACGCGATTTTCAAATTTTAAACCCCCCCCCCCCCCCCTCGCAAAAATCCTGCGTACGCTACTGATGAGACGTACGAGACATGTTCTGAGATATTTGACACGCACAACTATTCAGAGCATCCGGTAATTGGCGGACGACCTGATTCCATTCTGCAGTAGGATCTTGTTTGCTTTCTTGAGGGATATAAAGGAAATAATATATCAACACGATCATCTCATCAATGGCTGCTGTCAGGGCCTGCCCCCCCCCCCCCCCTTGAGAAAAAAATAATATAAAAACACGTGATTTTTACCTTTTTGGGGGGTTGGTTGCAAACTTGTACATTTTCGAGGACAAAAAAAAAAATGCTCACTACCCCCCCCCCCCCCTCACTGAGCGATGTTTCGGCCGGCGCGATTTTCAAATTTCGGGAGCAAAAAAAACAAACAATAGTGCTCACTATGCCCCCCCCCCCCCCCCCCACTGAGCGACTTTTCAAATTTGCGGGATATAAAAAAAAGTTGGGCCCCCTCCCCTAAGAAATCCTGGATCCGCGCCTGGCTGCTGTGCACTACGTGTACGGTGGTAAAAGGTTAATGTTGTAATAATTATATTCGGAGGGGGGGGGGGGCATAGTGGCGCACGCATGCCCTCTTTCAAACTTCATGTACCAATATATTAAAGGTAATACAAAATTTTGGTACAGGGTCATGAATTTGTTTCAAATGAACATATTGGAAGCATATGTGATCCTACAATATTCAGTGATCGTTGTCGCAGTTGAAATCAGTCTAAAGTATGAAATTGTAAATAATAAAACTCTTTATGTTGTATAACTCCCTCTCAAGGTCAAGATTTTAATTAAGCTATTAAACAATGTTTCTTGACTAAAATCGACCGATAAGCTATTCCCGTTTGGAAATTATATATCACAACTACATATTCTGAGATTTTCATGGTCGCAGCTACCATTGTACGGCTGTAGGCGCTTTTTGATTTTTTTTTTTTAATTTACCAGGAGCACCAGTAAATTTATATATTCAATTTTTCTCGAAAGCAGAAGTGTTTTAGGGGCTACCTTTTTTAGTGATTATAATATATCCACAGGGGCATCCAAATATATCAAAATTGTAAAGAATCGCTATCCACCCAATTTTCAAATTTCCCAAGCTCCGGCCTACACGATTTATATATATATATATATATGGGTATATATATATATAGATATTTTTTTTTTTTTTTTTTTTTTTTTTTTGGGGGGGGGGGGAGGGGTCTCTTGTTTGCCAGATACTTGTTTGACTTGTTGGATTCAGTCATTCCAGTTGCAGAGTAAGTTGGGTTGGGGGGGGGGGGTAATGGGGTGGGGGATATGCCCCTAAATCGCATGGCAAAAATGAAGGTAGGTAATTAAGAGAAATAAAAAAAAAATGAAAGAAGTTATGTGCGTTTGTGCGTGTGTGTGTGGGTGAGATATATATATATATAGAGAGAGAGAGAGAGAGAGAGAGAGATAGGGGTACAGAGGGATCGAGGGAGGGTGAGGGAGGGAGAGAGCGAGAAAAAAAAGAGAGATAGAGAGATGGTAAGAGCGGGGAGGGATGAGGTGAGGGGGGGGGGGGTAACGATGTATAGGGAAAGACCCATCCCAGTTGGTAGTCTTCGAAATTCGAATTTACTACCCAAAAAAAGTATTGTCAGTGCTCCCTCGGTAAATATCTAGCTTAACTAACACTGTGCCTGAGAACATACACTGTAAAAAAATATCTGTATTTTTACAGGAAAAAAAATACAGATTTGTAACGTTTTAACTAAATACAGCAATTCGGATGTATTTTTTACATAAAAAAAAAATTATATCCCGTAAAAGTACTTAATTTTTATTGTGAGACTGATTTACATCAGAAATTTGTAATTTTAAGGCAAAATACAGGTACTAATACAGTTTGCCTGTAATTTTACAGATCTATCTCGTAAAAATACTTCATTTTTATTGCGAAACTGACTTACATCAGAAATTTGTAATTTTAAGGCGAAATAGAGTACTAGTACAGTTTGCCTGTAATTTTACAGATCTATCCCGTAAAAATACTTCATTTTTATTGTGAGACTTACTTACATCAGAAATTTGTAATTTTAAGGCAAAATAGGGTTACTAATACAGTTTGCCTGTAATTTTAAGGCAAAATAGAGTTACTAATACAGTTTGCCTGTAATTTTACAGATGTTTACCTAAATGTAATTTTACAGATGTCTGTATTCGTAGCCTACAACGATTTCTTAAATTGAATGGATATGGTGCAGTTTTACTTCGATGTGATTTAATTTGAATGCAGTTACTAGATTCTTTAACAAAATTCTGTTTTTATAATGTCGTTTTGATTGGACAGCATTTTACATTTTATGAAACTTATTTCACATATACTGTAGCATATTTACAGATTCCGTTTTCCAACTTTAAAATCCCAGACATGATTTCGAATAATTAGGCGTTACGAAGTAGAATAATTAAATTAAACGAGATTTAAAAGAAATTTAATATTGAAGTTTAATTTATATTCTACGAAGTATAAGCCTAATATGAGGAATCATGTCCCTCCCTGATTGAATGTTCTGTCAGTGTGACTATTAATACAATTGATTTTGTTGTCTTTTCCCCGCCCTTCTTTGCATGATTGAATGAGCCTTTTGTCTTTGAATACTGATGCACGTGGCTTTGAGTGGGCTTCTTATACATGATGCGGAGGATGCTCATTTGCATATGAATGAAGTCCCAGAGACTTTGAATGTGTACTATATTTCTACATTCATGCTGTAAAATTACATGGTGGTGTGAAAAAATAAAACAAAATTGGGTCAAATACAAACACACAAAAAGGTACTTCCACACCAAAGGGAGGCGAGTTGGCTTAGCCGGTAAAGCGTCCGTCTGTCGAACCAAAGATGCCGGGTTCGACTCCCACCCAAGCGGATGACTGAAACCTGCGTGGTGTGTTAACGTGCCTCTTCCCTTGTTCATAGACGCAGGTTATGTCAAGTGGAAAACACTCCGTCCCTCGGATAGGACGTTAAATGGAGGCCCCGTGTAGAGAAGAGTCACTACCTTTGCACGTTAAGAACCCACTGCACTATTCGTATAAGAGTAGGGGGAAACCCCGGTGTAGTGGTCCACCTGCACACCCCCAGTATAGTACGATAATACTCTGTAAAGAGGTCTATACTCAAAAGAAAGAAGGGAAAGCTGTAAACCAAATTAACAAACATTTGTATTTATACAACGTTTTTGTACTATATTTTTACATTCATTCTGTAAAATTACATGGTGGTGTAAACAAATAAAACAAAATTGCTTCAAATACAAATACACAAAAAGGTACTTCCACACCAAAGCTGTAAACCAAATTAACAAACATAATGTATTTATACAACATTTTTGTACTATGTTTTTACATTCATTCTGGTGTAATTTTAATCAACATACAATTTCTAAAAGAAAATACATGAAATGTTTGTAGGAGAAAATAACAACCAATCTGTATTTTTACAACATAATTTATGGCGACTCTGCTGACAGCAGATTTGCTGTAAAATTACAGAGATTTTTTTTTACAGTGTACGCCTGCATCATGAATGTACGTGTAGATGTATATTTAATTCAATTCAATTCATTTTGTTCATTTCCATTTTCAATAAAAACAATACAAAGGTATACAATGATAAGCATTTGCAATATATACGAAAATGAAAATAGGGAACTAATAAATGAGGCCAAATGGCCTTGTGGAGGCATATACAGTGCGTCCCAGAAAAAACGAAACTGAGAATTATCGATGTTTTATCATAACTTAATCACAACCATAATTAATGAATGATACATATTTAGAAAGCTTAGAGTCTCCTCTTTCAGTTGATGCTACTCACGTGATGCATATTTCACGCATAAGTGTTTAAAAGCAATTTGAAGGAAGGAAACCAAAAAGTAATTTGGCGGGCGGTATCTGAATTTCAAAGAAAAAATCATATTTCTAGAAAGTTCATTTTCTGTTCTTTCATATGATACCTCAATCAAGAAAAATGAGCCAGGAATAACAAAGTTCTGTTTGTTTAAAGTAGCCCTTACATTTTCATAATTTTAACAAACGAATTCGTTTTCACTGGGTGCCTGCCGTAGCAAAAAGCAGATTTGACAAAAGACTTAACTCCGTTTCGTTGACAATCAGCCGTGCATGAAGACTCTCGTCTACGACTGATTGTCAACGAAACGGAGTTAAGTCTTTTGTTAATTTCGTTTATTGATACGGCAGGCAGCCAGTGAAAACGAATTCGTTTAATAAAATTATGGAAATGCAAGCACTACTTTAAATAAACAGAACTTTGTCATTCCTCGCTCATTTTTCCTGATTGAGGTGTCACGTATCAGGACAATTACCCCCTGGGCAATCACCCCCCGGAAAATTACCCCCCGGAAAACTACCCCCGTAGGACGATTACCCCCGGAAAATTACCCCCCGGAGAATTACCCCCCGAGGACAATTACCCCCCAAGGACAATCACCCCCCGGAAAATTACCCCCCGGAGAATTACCCCCCGAGGACAATTACCCCCCAAGGACAATTACCCCCCGGAAAATTACCCCCCGGAGAATTACCCCCCGAGGACAATTACCCCCCAAGGACAATTACCCCCCGGAAAATTACCCCCCGGAGAATTACCCCCCGAGGACAACTACCCCCCCCGAGGACAACTACCCCCGAGGACAACTACCCCCGAGGACAATTACCCCCCGAGGACAATTACCCCCCGAGGACAACTACCCCCCGAGGACAACTACCCCCGAGGACAATTACCCCCCGAGGACAATTACCCCCCGAGGACAACTACCCCCGAGGACAATTACCCTCCATGGACACTACTGGGCCTGGTGGCTCAGTGGTTAGAGCGCCCGTCTCATGTACGGAAGGTCGTGGGTTCGAACCCCAGCCGAGTCATACCAAAGACTTATAACATTGGGACCTTCTGCCTTCTAGCTGGGCGCTCAGCATATTAGATTTGAGAAGGGTAGTAATAATTATGTTATGTTATGCAGGGCCCGCTGGAAGAGCAGTTTCATAACTGAAGTGGCTACCCTGGGTAAATAAAACGTTATTATTATTATTATGATTGTTATTACCCTCGAGGACAACTACCCCCGAGGACAACTACCCCTCCCCCTTCGACGACAACTCCCCCCCCCCCCCCCCCCGAGGACAATAACCCCTGGAGGACAACTACCCCCAATGACAATCATTCCCGAGGAATTTATAAGACTGTGACGTATAACGCAAGCTTCTCTCCAAATTGCTATTTACAGAAAATTGCATAAACCTTCATTTCAGTCTTTTCAAATTATTCAATTCGATTTGGGGGGGGGGTGGAGGTTGCCCAATTCCCCTGTAGTTTTGCTACCGAGTAAAAAACAGAAATTACATTTCTTAGAAATTAAACAATACATTGCGCGCAGATGAGTACGCGTTACAGCCCATCTCACCACCAATGGCACAACAAAGAAATTAGGATGTAAGATTTCCTTTATGCATCCTTTGTAACTTTTTCATCAGCTGATCGTGTATTTGTCTTTGTATGTATAATGGGCCCTCATCCATGCCGTGATCCATAATTAAGGTTTTCTTCACGTTATTTATTTATTTCTGTTGAAGTATGATATGTTTTCGTGTACGTTAAATTATTTTGAAATAGAAATTGCCTTCAAGTTATATGTACGGTTCCATGTCAAAAGAAAATAAATATCCGCTCTCTGGTAATTCATCTCATTTGATTTTGTAACTCCAGCACAGCGTTTTTCAACCGGGGTGCCGCAAGAGAATGATTTGGAAAACGTTGATTTTGTAAAAAAAATCAAATACCAGAAACGGTTAAAATATGTAATTACAAGAGAAAATAAAATTTGGAAGATACTAAAGTGTCTTCCTTCCTCGCTCGCTGACAATATTTTTACAGCAAGGCAAATAGGGCAACGAGAGGCCCGAATATCCTCATATTAGTGTATCAAGGTCATGACCGAATATATCACTTTTTTTATGTACATTCGGCGGCAAGGTGCCCGCATACAGTACTTTAAATAGTTTCTAGTGTGAGGATTAAAAACTATTTTTTTATCAGTTTGAAAATGCCTTTTTATTCTTAAATGTGCCCATACGTGTGTGCATAGTACTTGATGAGAGCCAGAGTCATGCAAAATTAATAGTCTGTAAAGACTTTGAGATTTGGGAGAAACTTTTCATTTCTTAAGAGGGTACCGTGACTGACAAAAAGCTAAAATAACGCTGCTCCAGAGAAATGTATTTCTATGCCATTTGAAAAGCGCTGGACAATTACCTAAAACTTACATCCTTCGTGGAAATTAGCAACCGCGCTGGCGTTGCATAAATTATAATAAAAGGGAAATGTGTAGTAATGAGAAAGACAACGTGATATTGTATTTGAAAGAATATGGGGTCATGCAGGGGATCCTATGAGCTCGTAGCCATCTCTCAATGTGTCAGATCGTCTTTTGCTCTTGAATCCTGATTGTCCACGGGGGTAGTTGTCATCGGGGGGTAATTGTCCTCGGGGGTAATTATCATCGAGGGGTAGTTGTCCTCTGGGGTTAATTGTCCTTGGGGGGTAATTGTCCTAGGGGGTAATTGTCCTCGGGGGGTAATTATCCTGGGGGGTAATTGTCCTCGGGGGGTAGTTGTCCTCGGGGGGTAATTGTCCTCGGGGGGTAATTGTCCTCGGGGGTAATTGTCCTCGGGGGTAATTTTCCGGGGGGTAATTGTCCTCGGTGGTAATTGTCCTCGGGGGGTAATTCTCCGGGGGGTAATTTTCCGGGGGGGTAATTGTCCTTGGGGGGTAGTTGTCCTCGGGGGGTGATTCTCCGGGGGGTAATATTCCAGGGGGTAATTGTCCTTTGGGGGTAGTTTTCCGGGGGGTAATTTTCCGGGGGGTGATTGCCCAGGGGGTAGTTGTCCTAGAACCAGGTGTCATATGAAAGGGCAGAAACTCAACTTTCTAGAAATGTGAATTTTTCTTCGAAATTCAGATACCGCCCGCCAAATGTCTTTTTGGTTTCCTTCCTTCAAATTGCTTTTAATCACTCATGCGTGAAATATGCATTATCTGAGTAGCATCACATGAAAGAGGAGACTCTAAGCTTTCCAAATATGTATCATTCATCAATTATAGTTGTGATTAAGTTATGATAGAACATCGATACTTCTCGGTTTCGTTTTTTCTGGGACGCACTGTATAGTTCCCTAAACATTAGTTAAGAGATTTACATATACCAAAAAAACAAAACAACAACAACATATCGAAAATAATATCGCTAGTGATATTCGTTTGTCTCGCAATGTGGTCAATAAGGAATCTAAAAGATCACGACGTTTCGTATGCTACTGCAATACTTCAACAGTTTTTATCACCTGACGAAGTATTGCAGTAGCATACGAAACGTCGTGATCTTTTAGATTCCTTATTGACCACATTGCGAGACAAACGAATATCACTAGCGATATTATTTTCGATACTATATCCGCAATGAGTAATATATTTAGCAACAACAACATACATGACAAAACACGACAGCTAGGGACATCGTTCATGGCAGGTAATACAAAAGGAAATAATCTTTACAAAATCGTAGGTTAAAAAAACAGTTATAGGTAATGCTGTATAATATGAATATGGGTACAAGAAATGATAATATTTATATTCATATTTATGCAAATCACCCGTATCTCCATTTTATTCCTGAGTGCGGAGCAGTTTCAACGAAATCGGAAGCTCTTTTTGTTAGCATAAAGCCAATAACTGGAACTTGAATACATGATTATGGCTCAGTGACGAGATAATGATAGGAAGATACAGAATTAATAACGACCTAGGAGATGAAAAAAATAATGCAACAAACTTGAAATAACAATTGACCGCCTGTCCGTCTGACCTTGGGGCTCCTCTCGACTTAGCTATTGATGACGGAATAGATTTATTTCATACAGGGGTTGTATATAAATACTTGAACTAATTATATTGAGGATGAATAAGAATGATTGAACAATTTCTTAAGAGAAGATTTGTTTTGTCAAAAATATACAGGTTATTGTACACTTTGAATGCAATATTGTTTGTATAGTTATTTGTTTCTTGAGATAACATCTAATTGATAAACGTACATCATTCGCCCACGGGCCCCCAAATGTTAGACACAGTTATTAATTTAAGGAATTATACATTTACGTGATAATGATCCCCTTAATTCTACATTTAAAAGACACATAATTCATGTATTTATTGACAATAATATAAAGGTGAAACATCAATAGGATGCTGCTTGGATGTGATAGTGCCGTATAGCGATGAGTAAGGGTATACTGAATGCATCAAATCTCAAAGTATTCATAGATATATATATTTTTTTTTGGTTAATGTAAGGCAATATATAAAGAATGACATTTAAAGGGAGGCTTTACTACTGCAGCTAGAAGGGATTAGACCACCCAGAGAGCCATCGATGTCACTGTGACAGGTGGCTATCTCATTAACTCAGCTCTCATTTAACATAAGAAAAAGAGGATCATGGGGGACCAACAGGCACCGATTTGGGAAGTTTTCTATATAGAGGGAGCAAGTAGATACAAGTAGGACAGTGTGCCTTTAAAAGGAGCTGATCGATGCTATTAGATTCACACTGTCTAGATGTATCAGACTCGCTCATACGGGGCTGCAAACTATCACATGAATGAACTAGAGATCGACGGCAGCAGACACGCCCTAGCTATAAAGCAGCATAGATAGACACTCTGTCGTAAATAATTTGATTTTCTTACAATATTGTGTAGCAAAAATTCAAAAATGATATATATACATATATATATATATATATATATATATATATAATAAAGCTGGGATGTTGATAAAAGCGCTTAAAGCAACTTAGTCTAGGTTAAATATGAAAGATCGTCGATAATTATGATCGAAGAAGAGGAGGGCGGATTATTGGCGGGGGGGGGGCGGGGGGGGGGCGGGGGGGGGGGGGGGGGGCGGGGGGGGGGGTTATACCTTGGCGACACATTATTGAAGGTAAATAGCCAAATATTTAACAATTATATAGTAGTAGTCTACAGTAGCCCTTTTAGCCTTCGAATATATCGATATCCAAAATGTTATTTTCTAGTCTATATTCTCCTACTGTAAACTACTGAAATTGTAGACTATCACGTCTGCTGCTGGCAACACTGACTGATTTACGCCTGGAATTTCACTAACCCTCGCCTCTCATACATCCTAGTTTTAGGTAGCTATAAAGCAACAATAAAATAATCAGCAGGTTATTGTACATATATTTTGTTGGTGGTGTTTATGGTGACATTTATATCCTCTTTTCTGTGCTATTATAACGATCAATACACAACTTCAAAATGCTACGACTATTTTACTGTAGCCCCATGTATTGACAATTTTGCTATTCAGTACATGTATGCGCGATGTCATGTCTGTCTCAATACGATTCAACAGGCATGGCAGAAACCAGGTCAATACGCATTGGCAGGCATTGACTCTCTATGCTTTGCTGGAGTGGCAGAAACCGTCAATTTTGTTGTACCCCAAACTTTATTTGATGATAAGATATACAAATATTCCTTTTCAAGGGACCGGACATAGTCATAGCAATAGAATCTGTTCTATTTTTGTTATGGCCTATCAATATCATCTCGTAACTCCAGGAAGCTCCTCGGCGCCGCAGGCGTCGCCGTCGGTATCGGAGCTTCCTGGTGATAATCATCTTAAGAATATGTGGGAATTCCAAACTCATTTGCCAAATCATGTGAAAGTCTACAGTGCAGTCTAGACTCTAGTCTCCCTAAAAAAAAAAAAAAAATGAAAGGGGGAAAATTAAATCTTCCATAATTTCCTGGAGATACTATTGATTGACTCGATGGAGAAACTATGATGTAATGACCAACTCAATCCAGCTCCACGCATGAGGTACATGCAGATCTATATGATTATGATAATGTTAAGGTCTAAAAAGAAGTATTAGATCTATAGGTCTAATGTCATTCTTTAAGAGTTGGAAGTGAGAAAAATGTAATTTTTAGTTTTACAGTCATTTTTCTCTTCCCCTCCCCCTCTCTCTCTTTTTAATTTTTTAAAATAAATCCAGGCTGATGAATTGCTGCATGGTTTTGGATGTAATTCATCACCCCCCAACCAAAGCCAGCACAAGGTAAAATCGGCTTGACACCATCAGACGCCATCATTCTATTTGACCAACCAGTGGACAGACGAGGCACTCCTTGCTCTTCCGGACAGAGTTGAAAATGTGGACATCAGGATGGATAATTGATGCAGAGTACATCATATCAGGCTAGAGAACTAACAAGCTTGTTTAGAGTACACTGCTTCCTATGATCCCTTGCTAGTTAGACAAACATGGGTTTGTGCTTCTCATTGTGTAAAGATGGTTAGTATTTCTTTCTTTTTGTATATTTTGATGAACAAAGAATGTGTTAGGAAGTTAAGACCCACATTAGTGTAGTGGTGGTTATTTTACCTGACTGCTAAGAAATCATAACTGCTTGTTCATAAGCAACCAGAGGACTGACGGCTTTAGATCTTCTCTTAAAGACCTGGTAAAGAGGATTAATGCCTTACCAAAAGGCAATAGTGCATCGCCTTGGTTTCTAACCCAGGCCATCGGATTTGTTGTTTGATATTTGAAAGTGAGATGTTTCTCATGGTTAAGTAATATTACAGACTGATGTAGCTATTTCTTTTATTTGGACCCCCCCCCCCCCTAAGCTAGATAACAAAACAGCAACTATAGGCAATGTGTTTTAGTGTGAACAAAGACATACAATATCCATGCTTTTTCTGTAAGATTTTTCTGCTTACTTGTGAAGTAAATATTTGAGTAGCAGAGTACATTGTGCCATAATTCCCAAATTTAATCTGTTAATTTAACACTTGACAGACATAATTCATACCCCACACATCCCTCCTCCCTCCAATACATGTTACTCACTTGTATTTCATTAATAAAGAAGGTTATCGCAAAGGAGTGGAGTTTAAATTTATTCTCTTATATATTTGAAAAATATGAAAAAGAGAATAAGCACAACATTTTTCTTGCCAAATAAAGCAAGAAAGTTATTAAAAGGCTAAATAAAAATTTCAAGGCAATGAAGTGAATTTGTGATCTTTTCCTTCCAACTAATAGTGTAAACTCTCCAATGATCAATCATAAAAATACAACTCTTTGTTATTATTTTTTGCCTTGTTTTGACAGATGAGGAAATAGGGGACAGGACTACTGAAGATAACCGATTAGCTAGAGATGGCCAGATAGCTGAAGAAGACAAGACAGCTAAATATGGACAAGTCGCTGAAGGTGACCAGATGGCCAAAGATGAAGAAACAACAAAAGAGGACCAGAAAATTACAGTAGACCAGTTAGCGAGAGATGACAAGACGGCTAAAGATGACCAGGTAGTTGTAGAAGATGAGATGGGTCAAGGAGATGACAAGGCAGAACATGACACGAAAGCAGAGGATAAAATGATAAATGAAGAAGAATACATTTCAGAACTTTGCCGAAAATATTCTGCAGACAGACCAATACCCGAAGAGGAAGCTGAACTCTTCCTCAAAGAGTTGACCTTTCCTATACCAACCAAACCTCATCTCACCCTGAGCGAAGATGATGTTGCTGGCAAGAGAATCTTCGTGATCGGTGATGTTCATGGTTGCTATGATAACCTCCTAACTCTCCTGCACATTGCTGATATTGACAAGGATCCCAATGCGCTGCTGATTTTTGTCGGAGACATCATCAACAAAGGTCCCAAGAGTTTGGAGGTTCTCAATTTCGTCCGCTCGTCAAACTCTTACTCCGTCATGGGAAACCACGAACGAGCTGCAGTCAGGAAACTGCGTCTGATGAAGATGAATGTTGGATACGAGCCAAAGGCCTCCAAGCAGTGGCTGCATGACTTGAATGGAAGTGATTATGAGTACTTGCAGGAGCTGCCCTACACCATCAGTATACCTAGTCTCAATGCCATCATCGTCCATGGAGGACTCCTCCCAGGTAAGCCCTTGGAGGAACACACCCAAGACGAGATGCTCCTGATGAGGAACATCATCGTCGAAGGCATTGAGCTGAAAGCAACCAAGCACATCAGCCAAGGGCAGCTCTGGGGTGAGCTCTGGAAGGGTCCTCGGCATGTCTACTTTGGTCACCATGCTCTAGAGGGACTCCAGAGGTACCCTTACGCAACGGGTCTAGACACGGGATGCGTGTACCACGGATCACTCACAGGGGTGTTCCTTACAGGAGATAAGAAGTTGGTATCCGTCAAAAACGAGGGTTGCAGAAATGAGGAAGTGATCCAACCTGAAGGAGGAGATCCAGGCGCAAGTGATGTACATGTAGTCTAGACCAATCTAGGGTTTGTACCATTCATTTAGGTCTTGGTCCCCACATTGAGGCATATCCCTTGAAGGTAGAGTTGAAGGTTGTGTTTTATGTGTTTGAATGATAAATACAAGTTGTGAAATCGTTCATAGATCTGCATTATTGCTGCTCTGGACAGGCATAGTCTCTAGATGAGTTTATTGTGTTTAAAGAGAAACATGTACCTCTTTTGTATTTAGTTTTTTTTCTTCTAAGTGCATTTTTAGGACTTTGAGGAAAAATGCCTTAATCACCTAGGAATTTCTTTTTTGTTCTAGAAAATCACCTCACCTGATGTTTGTTTTCATTGCTTTTCTCATTGCTTTTGGGGGGTGATGTAATTACGAAAGTTTAATTACGCTTCACTTTTCTGTATCTTATAACACAGAGCGCTGCGATAACGTGTAGTACTTTTGTTGTGCACCGTTGCCATTCCTCTACACGTTACAAGGTAACCTGTTGTGGTTTACGGCTGCATATCTGAACGAGCCTCATGATTTCTGGTCTTGGGACTATGGCAGGACCCAGGTCTTGACTACATCTTTGTCTGGGGGGGGGGGGGGGGGGGGGGTTCACAAAAACTTGTCATCAGTGACAAATGACAGTTTTTGTTATAAGCTACTGAAATCCTTGCTTCTGATTGGTTATCAGCAGATTTGTCACAGATTTTTGTCATTTGTCATTGAAAAAAGGCTTTGTGAAATGTCCTCCAGATGATGGCCTTGAACATTTTTCAACTCGCTCTTGCTGGAAGAAGATTAGAAATGTTGAATATAGAAATAATGTTCTCTGGAAGTGGAGACTGTATCACGTTACTTATCATGCACGTGCTGTTCTGTACCAAAGATGGTTGCTCACATGCCTTAGAGTAAAATGAAGTATTACTAGATCTCTTGAAAGGAATATATAATATCAAGAATAGAGATCTTTTGCAATAAATAATAGGTGCACAGGTAGAATGTTGTATGAATATTTGTATCACCAGCATCTTTTTTTTTTTTTACTGTCAAGAAATTATTTCTGGAAAATGTGCATCGTGGTGTTTTTAAAAAGTGTGAACAAAATGTGAATGTTTTGAATATTTTTGTTTTGTGTATTATGACAAAGGGTGATTTATTTTTCATATTCTTGGACAGAAAAATGAGGAAATTACACTTTACTTGGTTAAAGTACCTCTATACCTAAAGGTCCATTCACATGCTTCAGTTTACTACAACAGTTTTTTTTGGGGAAATTTATGAATGCCTAGTGGGATGACAAAAGTAACTGGCCGCAAAATTGGTCCTATGCCTACTTACTTAATTTGTGTTTAGAAAAGACAAACGTGGAGTGCGGTCCTCTTAAGTGGTAAACTACTGCGATTTACTACATCCCCCTGGACAACAATTCATTGGTATTTGTCAGGGGCAGTTCTCTATGGAGTAGGCTAATTGTCCAGGGATTCTTTCGATCCGTTAATTGTATAGTGGAAATGATTATGATTAACTTTTAATACTACAGTATCTTTATATGATTAACTTTAAATACTAACAATATGATTAACTTTCAATACTACAAATATGCTTATATTACTAACTTTTAATACTTCAGTATCTTTATATGACTTATGCCTGGATTACATTTGCTCCGGGCGCCGTACGATAAATCAGTCTACGATTTTTCGTAGACATCGTAGGAGGCTACGGGCTACGATGTTTATGTTTACATTATCTACGAGCATCGTGCCATTTATTGTATTGGCCCTTGGGGGGCTGGCCGGGGCAAATCCGTACAGAGGCTGCACGGGGCAAATCCGTACAGAGGCTGCACGGAGATTGTACGGAAATCGTGCAATTTGCATGCAGTAGCCGTGCAGTCTCCGCAGCCTCCGCACGGAAATCGTACGGAGCCGGAGCAGCTTCCGTGCAAAGATGACTGCTCAATATCACGGATACTGCATGGGCAGCGAGCAGCAACCTTGCGATAGCTGTGCAATGGCCGTGCGAATGCCCTGCGAGTATACAATCTCTGTACAATTTTTTTTCCCCCCATGTTCACCGAAAATCGTACGTTTGCTGCACAATCAGAGCGAGGCCTCCGGGCGATGCCCGTGCGGGGATTGTGCAATGCCACCTACGACATGTATACGGGCTACAGGCTTACGATTTTTTCAAATTTGTGAAAATTTCTCGTGAAACAAAATCGTAAAGGCTGCGGAGCCAGTGAATCCGTACAAAAATCTCACGGCCGCCTCCTGCCTCCGCACAGAGGCCGCACGGAAAAGGGGAAACGGGCAGGATATGGGCTCCGTAGACTAATCGCAGGCCAAATGTAATCCAGGCATAACTTAAAGAGAAGGTTGAGTTCTGGGAAGAGGTGAAAAATAATTTGTGAGCGTTATCATTCTTATTATGCAAGTGTGGAAGAACATCAGATAAGACATGTTCCCTGAAAAGCATGGCTCTTCAAATGCCTTCATATTTTAAATATGTCATGTAAATCGTAAAACTCGGGGGGTAGGTTTTTTATGCCACGTGTTCGTGTAGTCCCATATACATCTTTCTGTGTACAGTGTTTGTAACTTTACCAAGACTTGGCCAATTTCTTATCATTTTGATGATTCCAGAAGCTTGCAATACACACAAATTCTTATATGCTAGATGATCAACCTTTTCTGGTCGATTCTACACCGTTTCTTTCACAATGCAATCGCATGACCAGAACTCAACTTCATCTTTAAAATACTGAAGATATGTATAACTTCCAATGTACTACAACTATGTTTATAATGATTAACTTTAAATAATGCAATGTTCATATGATTAACTTTCAATACTATGAGTACTAGTTTTCATGTTTATTGAATGTAAAAAGCACCTTGTGCCTTCAATGGTCTGTATGTACCACCTATGTATCACTCATTTGGGTATTAATTGTGCTAAACTGGAATATTATGTACAGCAGGGTCTTGATATAGTGAGAGAATATAATGTGTACACATGTTCTATTGGACAATATTTAAAGTCACTCTTGCCTATAGCTCTGTTCAATTAGATTTTTATGTAGGAGAACTTAGCTGGAGAATTTACATTTCCAGTGGTTAAAGGGCATTTATTAATATAGCCTCATAACATGTCAGGGAAAGGGGAGTTGTTTTTCCAAAGTTTCATACTTCCAAACACAAATTTTCCATACCAAGGGTATGGGGGCCGGAGAAAACCCTGAAAATGAAAAAGGTTATTTAAATGATTCTGAAACTTTTTAATTAATGACAGAGGTTTCTGTTTCTACTTAAGAATTATAAACCCTTTTTCATTTTCAGAATTTCAACCACTACAGCATTATAAAACAAATTAATGGATCTTCAGAAATATGATTCTTTGGAAAAATGACATGTAACAGTAATAGTGACAATATGTATTATAGCCTGTCCACTCTACATGTACATGTATCTGCAAATGTGACTTGCGCTTTGATACATTGGAAGGAATTTCCAGTAATATTCCTATAATTAATGACCATTTTAAAAGTCTCCCACATTCGCCAAGATTAGCTTTGACTGGTCAGAAAGCAGCTAAAAGCAGAATTGAGATCCCCTCTAGCATCATCTCACATCAGCTGAAGCAGCATGGTCCCTCAACTCCCTGCTTCGTTACTTCTTGCCTTGAGTCCTTGGTTTGCCAAATTAGGTATCAAATTTAATATGCACTGTTGACAAGTTGACAACAAGATGAAGCTGTGCAATAAATGGTGCGCTAGGGCAGAAAGTTCATCAGTTCAGTATCGCTTTAATCCAGGGTAAAGAGTGCAATCCATGAAGTGTTTGAAATTCAAATCATGTTGACAAACTAATACCGCACATGTACACTTGCACTTTTAGTGTGGCCATCACTTTGATTATCTTTCTGTTATGCTTTTGATTTCAAGCGATAATAGCGATGATGAAAAATGGAAAATTACAAGGTTTTCTACATTTTAAAGTGCTCTTTGCTTTAAATGTATAAAGTTGTGGATTTTCATGTTTACTATTGTGCTTTCTTTATGACTTGAGATGTCATTGACAGGTGATATGATTTTCAATTGAACCATTCACCCAAAAAACAAACATGTATACTTTGTAATTGGAATGCCATGTTGGTATTCTTAATTCAAAATACTTGTATCAGCTTTAAATATTACTCCTTTATAAAAAAACAAGAGGAAATACTTCAAGTTTTAAGGAGAATTTCACCCTGATATCGAGTTGGTTTTAATAGAATCAGAAAAATAAGAGCGCACCTCTCGAAATAAGCACAGAGTAGCCAATTTGTGTTAGATTGATCGCAGCTTCAAAAATGTATTACTGTCTTATTTTTAATCCGTTTTTCTGGGTAATGATAATAAATATGCATTTCCATTAATTTATTAACTGTACAAATATCTTGTGCTCTTTCACCAGTATGCAATAATGTCTAGTATTAAAATGGATCCAAAGAATATTAATCCTATAATTGGGACAGTGGGATTGTTGTGCTGTAATAGTATTGAATTAATGTTTATTCATCTCTCTCATCATTGATATTATAAATAATTAAAGTAGATATTACGGTAACTGATATTAGCTCTTGATACTGTTATTGGGGATAAATTTGCTGGGACACTAACCTCTAACCTATGGGCATTGCTTGTGTTGCCTTTATGTATGAATGCTTTGCTGACCATTTGACATGAAATTTGTAGCGAATTTGATTGATTCTTTGTTAGGATGGATGCGTCTACCAACATAATGCAAGTGGAAAGCAATATCAAAGGTGCACATACATGGGCAATGGAAGTCAAACCTGTCTTTAAAGGCCACCCAAGGGAAACAGAGAAAGTGGATACTGTAGACAGGTTGCCTTTCTAGGAAGGATCTACAACACACATTTATTACAAGAGGGAGATGAAATACATGGCCCTTATAGACAGATGGCTTTTTTACAGTATTTACTACATGTATAAGACATGTTTTGGGTGTATTCCAGACGTACCCTTTTTAGTGTTTGTAGCTTTACAAGCTTAGGGGTTTAGAGAGCCTAAACAGATAAAATTATGATGTATATATATATATAGGCATGATAAAATACTTATCCCATTCATGCCAAAATCCAGGGTGTTCAGATATTTAAGTTATTATTTTTGTTTTTTAATAGCTGTATTTGAGCTTGCAACATTAAAATTTGTAACACACTGTGTACCCGGTAAGCTACTGGAAAATCTGTCTTTGATTTTGAAAAGAAAATGAGGATGTTTTTAGGTAGAAGTTGCTTTAAAAAATTGGTGCTTTAATTTACTTGATCAACTTCAAGGTAGATGTAGATAGAAAACTATGCAAATCACTTAGGTAAGTCTGTAATTCACTGTAATGTGAGCTTTGGTGTTAAGGTAGGATCACTTGAAAAATAGGAGTTGTAGAATTTTGGATACAGGGTAATTATAATGGTTGTAAAGGTATATGCCTTTTTAAAAACAAAATATATAAGTTAAAGGGGAAGTCCACCCTCATATCGAGTTGGTTTCAATAAAAACAGTTAAAGGAGAGAAACAAATTAGTAAAAGTTAGAATTGTTTCCTATTAAAAATAGGAGAGTTTTGAAGTTATCAACAATGAAACACAAATTGGCAACACTGACGTACATGTATATTGCAAGCTCCTATCCAATTTGCTCTTTACAGAAAATGTTAAGCTTTCATATGCTTAGTTATTGATGCTGGAATAGATTTGTTTCGTACAGGGGTTGTACAAAAACATATTTGCAATAATTATATTTAGGGGTGAATGTTTGATTGAAGATTTTCTTATGGGAAAATATACATTTTTGAAGTTTTTAATACAGGTCAAATGAGAGGGGACCTCTTGAGATAAGCACAGAGTTGCCAATTTGTGTTTGATTGCAGCTTCAATAATTCATTACTTTCTTAATTTTAATCGTTTTTTGTGCAAACTTTCACAGACCGGTTTCTCACATTTTTCTACTTTTATTAAAACCAACGTCAAATCAGGGTGGACTTCCTTTTTTAAAGTGTAATAAAGATACATGTATATGAGATGCACTACAGTATGTGCCCGTGTTTTTTCCCACATTTGCCAGTGGGATAATATGCAATAGTATGCTAATGTCAAATAGTTATTTATTTGTTTGGAGCCAGAAGGGCGATAACTCATATACCGATACTTTAGCACGGTCAAAGGGTTAAAGAGAAGGTTGAGTTCTGGGAAGAGGTGAAAAATAATTTGTGAGCGTTACTCATTCTTATTATGCAAGTGTGGAAGAACATCAGATAAGACATGTTCCCTGAAAAGCATGGCTCTTCAAATGCCTTCATATTCTAAATATGCATGTAACATCGTAAAAATCGGGGGGGCCGGCTTTTTACGCCACGTGTTCGTGTAGTCCCATATACATCTTTCTGTGTGCAGTGTTTGTAACTTTACCAAGACTTGGCCAAATTTCTTATCATTTTGATGATTCCAGGACCTTGCAATACACACAAATATGCTAGATAATCAACTCTTTCTGGTCGATTCCACACCGTTTCTTTCACAATGCAATCGCATGACCAGAACTGGTCTATACCTTTAATGCCCTTCTGGCTCTGAACAGACAATATATATATGTGTACATGAAACTATTTATGAAATTAATGAGGGAAAATTAATTTACTCTGTCTATATTTCATTGTTATCTTGCCATTCTTGTAACTGGATTGATTTTGCGACACTGCATGGCCGGTGGAAATGTGTTAAATATTAGCTCTTTTAGTGATTTGCTGCTGTCTTGTACTTACTCAAATATATATTTGCTGCATAATGTAAAGGATGAACAAAAAAGTGATGCTACTTTCATTTTGCCGTACATGCACATCCAAAGAGGTTACGGTACGGTGTATCACATGTTAAATATTAAGCAGTTGAAATATTTATTGCTCGGGCTGAAAGAGAAACCATCAGTGAATTTAAGAAATCTAAACAATGTTTAAGTTGAGAGAATAACATTTGTTTTTCATTTTTAACAAGAATAATCAAAATTGTGTGTAGCAAGCTGTGTCATCACAACTAGATGATAATTGAAAAGATATTTCATACCATCACTGCCATCACCCTTTTGATTGAAGTTTCAACAAATATTTGAAATCTTGTAGCAAATAATTATATCTAGCACTGGTTGACATGTACTGCCAGAATAAACTGTGGATGAAAGATGTGCAACACAGATATTCTATAATGTAAAACGGTAAATGTCACATTTTGATATTTCATTATTGTAGTAATTCTGGGTTGCAAATAATAGTAGGAGAAGCAGGACTAGTAAATTTTGGTTAAATCTTATCATGTCAAGAATACTTTTTTGTGTATATTTTTTCCTTTATTTATGCCAAAGTAAAGTCACAATGCAAATGATGTATTATTACCAATACTGACGGTTTGAGTGACTCCTAGTTGCACGGGTGCAGAGGGTAATATTGGTACATGTATAGCTAAATACGATATCAAATGCATATTAAAGATTAGAATGAAAAGGGAAGGATATACATTGTACATGTACATGTACATGAATATTGGAGTTATCTTTGTGAAATACATTGGAATGAAAAACTAAAATGCATTAGGAAAATGCAACATTAACTAGCTGGTGATAAAAAGTTATAGAGTGACTTGTGTTGTAGTAAGCCTCAAAGTGGATAAACAGTTTTCGGTATCTTTAGTGTTGTAGTTTAGTGGTTTAAACACTGGAGTAGAGACGCAAATTAGGTTGTGGGTTCGATTCCCTGCATGGCACTTGCGTTTGTTGCTTCTCTCCTCCAAGGTGTTGTATGGGTACCTGGTAGGATGTAAAAGTCACATTTTTAGTTTGCTCAGCAATACGATCATCTGTAAAATGGTGCCTGGATGAAATGCTCCCCAGGGAGTGGAGAATTTGCATACATGTGTGGGCAAGCCTGAATCCACTGACTAGGCTTATATGTAAAGAGCTAAGAGATATTGTCAATGTATTAACTGCTATATAACACCAGAATATTACATGTATTATTATTATTATCTTTAAGCAATATGTAGGTACTAGGAGTCTTTTATTAAAAATAATAATGACAAATAGTTCAATGATATCAATGAGTACAAATTAAGAATTTATTAGATCGTTATCTGTTGTTAATTAACATAGTTCTTCATGCTACATGTACTATATTTCACAGAGGTTTTTATCTTACAGTTAAAGCTGCTTGAATATATCCTACAAAACAAGAAATGCTACAATGTACATGTAAAGTTTATTTCTAAGAGTTGATTTGAGAATGGTATGGTTTACTTTTTGATAAACAACTGTATATCACAGCAGGCTTTTTTCACTAGCAGTCATTGATTTTTCATAGTTAATATGTCATTTTGAAATTACTTTACAGGTGGATTAGCAATTGTAGGCCAAGTTTTCAGGTATAACATCATGTCTTTTGTAAATGAATAAAGTACCAAAGTGTGACGTCATACTGGCCAAGTTGTCAAGGTTGCTCGTTCCAAACAGTTTTGTGCTTAACCATGGTGTGTTGATGACACCGGAGGCAAACACTGAATTTACCCTGCTCCAGTCTGTTTAGCACCAGTAACCTAAATGACGAGCGAATATGATGTATTAAAGCTTATCTGCCGTAGTTTACAGGAGGGATTAGACCGCTCTGCAAGGTCACTGGACAGGTGGTTATCTCATCAACTCAGCTCTCAGTTAACATAAGAAAAAGAGGATCATGGGGGACCAATGGTCACCGATTAGGCATTGTTTGTTATATAGAGGGCGCAAGTAGCTACCAGTAGTGCAGTGGGCCTTTAAATACTTTGGTACTCTGTAGGGGCCATGAAAAGGGCTGGTTGAAATCTATGTTAAATCTCTTTTCAAGTAGTCCTTGACTTCTAATAGACACTGTCATTCTAGATTGAGTTTGAGAAATTTCAGTGAGGTTCAGGAAAACTACTTGATAATTTCACATTTACAAAGCATTTCAGTTTTTAGTTTTTCAATGCCAAAGATTACTTTTAGATTCCAACTGATGGGCACGGTACTACTTTTAGAATTGGAGGTAATTTTTAATTTTGAAAAAAATAATACCCCTGGGACATCACCGGTTTAAAGATTAAAATAATGTCAGTATTTAACACAATAACATCAATATTTTTGTCATTTTTCAAATTCAACAAGTGCTCCTGAATCCTTTAAGATATTTTCTAATCACGAAGCCAATTCATTGTATTAGAGACAAATTTTGAACCGAAAATTGTGTTTTTTGTGAGGTCAAATTGTAGAGAGTTATTTATAATCACTGCTATATTGTTTTCCACTGCGTGGAACTGACATTATGTATTGTATTTTTCAAATGTCTGATGTGCAAGCGATGCAATATATTTACCAATTGTCACTATGTAATAATGATAATATAAAGTATTTATAAATACGTGTTGACTCCACATACACATAACTAATGACCCAAGTGCACAATTCAAGAAGAGAAGTAAGAATATAAGAATGTACAAAAAAGAAACTATTTAAACACAACTTATACTGCTAATTCTATTAGATGCAATTTGAGCTTTGTTAGGACATTTTGAAACAATGTTCACCCAAAATATTATAAAGATTACTTGTGGCAGTTGATTTTCACTATTAAGATCCAGTATGTGCAAATTGACCCATGATTTCTTTGTTTTGTCAATTGAATTAAAGGTATCAATGCACAAGCATATAAAGTCCGACCAATTGTTACTTGCCCCCCCCCCCCCCCCCCCCTCCTGTGCCCCCTCCCCCACTCCCCCACTCCTGTGGATTTATTGTTCTAACAGATGAAAGCAGTACTATGCCTTGTAGCCAAATGAAAAGGGTGCTTTATAATTACAATTATGCTACATGTATATAAAGACCACTCACAGAAGACAATAAACATGGTCATTATAGACAGGTGGTCTTTGTATGAAGGTTCCTTTGGTACATGTTTCCAATGAAAAACAAAAAGGAAACCAAAAATGTGGTTCTTTGCGTACATGTTCCAATGAGGAACACTATTTCAAGGGAACAAAAAATGTGGTCTTTATAGACAGGTGACTATTCTATACAGGGGGTCGCTAATAAAGGTTTTACATGTACTTGATTACTCTATGGTGGCAGGGGTTACTAGATCAGGGCCCCCGTTTCATAAAACTTGTGATCAACAAAAAGTTACAATGACTGTTTAATATAATTAAGCTACTGAAATCATGGCATTTGATTGGCTGGGAGCAAAGTTGTATAATTTTTGCATTTGTTATTGATAATAAGTTTCATGAAACAGTGTCCAGGTGAACTAAATATTTGAAATAAAAGCTCATTGGAGTTTATACACTCACTCCTACATATATGTATATTGTACACATGAGTGTGCTGGGGACATGTTACAATAAAAAGCACTACTAATAAATTGAGTATATGTTGTGGTTTATTTTCATATTTGTTTATTTTTTGATACATTCCAGCATTTTTTGTAGACGAAAAATATACAATGTTTGGCGAGAATAATTCCTTAAAAAGCTGATCTGAATGCAGAATGGAAACGGTCAAGAAAACCCTCTATTGAAGGCCTAGTTACATATCACAGTTACAATATAGAATCAGTTCATATAGACAATTCATAGGACTTTGATAATGCTTATGTGACTTTGGCACTGTTTTTTTTTTTACATCCAATACTTATTCTAAATAGACTGGTTTTATTTTATAGCTATAGTTGTTAACTGATAGAGATGATATGACCAACCATCACACAGCATTATAACTGCATTATTGATCTTTCTAAATACATGCATCGTAAAATGCATACATTTCTCATTCTTTGTCTGATTTTCTCAGATTTTCTCAATCTTTCACAAATGTCTTTCTCTGATTGTCTGCTTCTCCCCATGCCAATCAGTTATAATGTGTTGAATCCCTTTTAATGTCTACCTGCAAATTGGCAACTCAAGAGGCAGCATGTCAGAATCTAGTCAGAAAGATGCAATCATTATTCATATTTACCTTTAAATATCTCTCAGAAATGAAAGAGGGAAGCGGATAGGTGTATTTTTATTAATATCATATCAACAATTATTTCAATATTACTCCGACTAAAAAAGAAGGGGGGGGGGTCACCATCAGAGTCGCATCAACTTTTGTTACCTCTTGTCAGCCCAAGAATGAAAAAAAAAAAAACTAATTTTCAGTTCAGTCATTCATTTCGCAATCCATTGCCAATTGCCATCAACTAGAAATACAATGTAGTATTAAAAAAGGAATATATGAAAAAGAAGGAGAAAAAGAAAAAAAGGAAGAAGAAGACTGAGGAGGAGGAAGAGGAGAAGAAAAAACTTTATAACCAAAACAATGAATTGCCTATCAATGTATCAAGACAAATTGATTTACAATATTTTGCCTGAAACATTATTCTCTATAAGCTTTAAAGGCAAGTCCGGCCCATTTGCAAGCTGATTTGAATGACTAGAGAAGAAATAAACAAACAGACAGTGAAAGTTTCATCAAAATTGGATTTAAAATAAGAAAGTTATGATTTTGTATCACTTTTATTGGCTGAATGCAAATTATTGGAATTTCTCCTGGAATATATGCAAAATACTGTACTTATCGTAATAATTACAAAGGATGTTTATACAGGTGTTTCCAAGAAAAAGAAAATCTTGAAATTTAATGTAAAAACTAAAAGGGGAATAGTGAGGGGTTGACATAATGACTGCATTTGCATACAGCCTATGTGATACATATCAATATGCAAAACTCTAAAATTTACATACCCTTCTTTATTTTCATCTGATTTTGATAAAACTTTCATCATGTTTTTTGTTAATTTTTCTATATTATTCAACACAACTTGCACATGTGTTGGACATGCCTTTCATTTTCTAATTTGCACAGATCAAAGCAATTATGATTGATCCTTATTATCATACAGCACACAAAAAACAAGTACTTTGGTCTGTCCCGTACCATACATTATTCAATATATCTATGTCATTTGAAAAAGAATATAACAGTATATCTTTTCAAACTTACCAAATTTGTGTTCATTATTTTGGTTACAAAAATGTGAAATCAAATTTTAAAACTGGTTGGCATTATTGTCATTTGAAAAACAGTCTGGATGAAATTCACTACCCGCTTACATGTTAACAAAGCTCAGCTTTTTATTATTTCAGCTGATTAATAGTAAAAACAAAACTCACTTGGGCAGATACCAAATAATTGCAAATAATGATAATGATAATGATCATTATTTTGAAAATATATGTTTATTACAGAAGACTCTGATAGGACAAAGAAGATACATGTAATGTCATGGCGTGATCTATTTTATTTTTTGATTTTCCCATGAATTTAAATACCTTGTATCATCCTGATTGATCATTGATCCATTACGCTTACAAGGTTTAAAGATTCTATGTCCCAATTGCAGGCACACAACAAAAATGAATAGGTTAAATTCCAACAGTATTTGAAAGATAATACTAATTTAGAACTTAACTTCCCTCAAAACAAAAGGGCTTGTAAATGTCTTTTAGTGGGAAAATAATGACTATTAGTTGTCAAATTAACTTTAGTGATTGCAATCCAGTTATTAATAGTCTGATTTTCAGACCCTGTACAGAATGGTCATACGTTTTGTGCTGCGCAAAGATTCAATCAGTTTAATTTTTGCCAGTACAAGGAGTTATTGGGTTATTGATGTACACAAATGCCCTTCACAGCTCATTTTATGTATGTTACTACTAAAGAAAGAAGTCAGTCAGTCACCCAATAGTGTTTGACAGTTCAGTCTAGAAAGTAAACAGGTTTCCTTGCATAATTTGATTAGGATACTGCTAACATTTAAATTTCACAGATAGGACATACGTGACATATTCATCATTCCTGCAAAGTTCTACAAAATTTGATGTTGGCTGCAAAAGGGACAGTATCTTTAAAAGACACAAAGGACCCCTACCTTGTCCATATCATTTGTACATAACATGCATTCATAAACATACATGTATTTAATATATTGATAAAGAACATTTTAGAGTGATTTGATTTGATATAGAATACAAGATGGTATGATGCATTTCATTTCTTGAATCTGACATGAAGACTCAGTTTGACATCACAGTGGAACGCATCCATCAGATCTTGGGTTGCTTGGCGACCAACCCATGCTAACTTCTTCTCAAGCATCCTCTGAAGGAAGGATTGTGTGAGAAATTGAGACAAGAATGAGAAAAGATGGACAGAGTAACAAACATGAGAGAGGATGTATGAGACGTAGATCTTAGAACAGATGGAATGAACAATCCCACACATTGTTTTCTTTCAAAGAATTTGTTTTTTTCTTCCAAGGAGCATTACAAAAAAAATGGATATCTTTATAGTGCACATATCCACCCTGCAAGGTACTCAAGGTGCTCCAATATTACCCCAGCTCTGATAGGCTACTGACTTCGGTGCACACAGTATTCCCAGAATTCCTTTCTATCTCTACCCATTTAAAGTCACATAGAAGTCAGCTCTCATGGGGAATTCGACACCGTTCAGGTGTTTAACCAATAGCAGGTGTTGTCAATCACCAGGGTTAGCCTTGAGTTTTATGACCATTAGACCTTATGGAATGCTTTGCTTTTCCCCTCGCCCGAAGACTCTCTGAGCATGCTCCGAGAAAATAGGGGGTACATGTAATTCTTGACTGGCCTACAGGTTTGCTGTGTGCAGATTTGTACTCCCATTAATGGTATTTCCACCAAGTCTGGTGTCGGTGAATTATGGCCTTCTGCACATGGAAACTGACTACCCACTCCCTTTAACACCTGGGTGTAGAGCGGCAAATGTGGATTATTGTCTTGCCAAAAGACATTAGTGCCACTGTGGAACTCAAGCTGTAAAACCATGTGATCCACAGTCCACAGACCTATCCACCAGACCACAACACCTCTACAAAGAGAAGACTCCACCATGAACAGTATTAGTGATACTTCACTCAAAATCCCACAGATGTTGTACAAACTCTTGCATACACAACTGTGTACTGGTTTATACCGGTTGAAGGTGGGGATTAAGATTTTGGCCATGATCTAAACTGTTTTTCACGTCTCTTTTGTTTCCATATTCCTTGCTTAGGAATTACAAATACCTGACTACACAATCTATGGAGGATTTTTTTTTTAAGGTTTTTTTTTTTTCATCCAAACTACCGGTCTACGAGAAGATAAATAGATGATATACATACCACATGAGATTTCTTATGACAGATCAGAATCTGGACGATGTGCAGCTCACCGTTTTCCCCTGTCCTCCATAACTCAGTGGACTAAAGGACAAAAGTAGAGGAGATAACTGTCATTATAGCATGGGTCAAGTAATTTATACAGGTATTACGATCTGCATCAAGAGAGTGAGTGAGAGAGAGAGTGAGAGAGAAAGAGAGACAGAGAGAAATAGAGAGACCAACAGTGGAGGAGACAAGATGGGAAAGGAATCGCTTAAATTGACATCACCTCCAAATAGGAATAAGACTTGTTGGCTCAAAACCACCAATAATCACATTACCATATACAGTAGGTTGGAACAACGTATTTTCATTAAAAGATCAAGTTAGTTCATTAATTTACGAGCTCCACTTCTTAACGATGTGGTTCCACCTCTATGGGCCAAAATGGCATCTCCTCTGGGGCAACATTGTGACAACAATTATGTTTTTTGTTTGTTAATGAAGTTATTAGAATTCCTGACCAGTTTACCTTAAACCTGTAAGATGTTGTAGTGGACCTCCTGAGGAAGTGCCTCCAGAAGTTTCTCTCTGATAGCATCTATGAAAATTTCCTCTGGGGCAGCGTTGCCACCACAAAGATATTTTGTTTGTTTGTTAATGTAGTTTTTAGAATTCCTGACCAGTTTACTAAAAAACCTGTAAGATGTTGTAGTGGACCTCCTATGGAAGTGCCTCCAGAAGTTTCTTTCTGATAGCATCTATGTAAATTTCCTCTAGGGCAACGTTGGTCACCACAAAGATATTTTTGTTGTAGGTTAAAACAATTATAATTCCTGACCAAGTTTTGCTTGACACCTGATAGATGTTGTAGGGGACCTCCTGTGGAAGTGTCTCCAGAAGTTTCTCTCTGATTGTATCTCTGACAATCTCTTCTAGGGTAACATTGTTCACCACAAAGATGGTTTATTTTGTTAAAACAGTTATTATAATTCTTGACCACTTTACCTAAACCTGTGAGATGTTGTAGGGGACCTCCTGAGGAAGTGCCTCCAGAAGTATCTCTCTGATAGCATCTACGAAAATCTCCTCTAGGACAAATTGGTCCCCACAAAGACGGTTTGTTTTGTTAAAACAGTTATTATAAATCCTGACCATGGCCTTGTTGCACAAAACTTACCGTTGATGGTAACTACCATGGAAACCTTGATTTTGATTGGCTGTTGAGCCCTGTTACCATGGTAGTTGCCATTGATGGCAAAGTTACCATCAATGGTTAAGTTTTATGCAACAGGGACCCGTTTTGCTCCATACCTGTGAGATGTTGTAGGGGACCTCCTGAGGTAGCGTCTCCAGAAGTTTCTCCCTGATTGCATCTCTGACGATCTCCTCTGGAGTAAGGTTGGTCACCACGTCCTCATGGTACTCCCAATCACCAGACTTGGCGTTGGTTACCAAGAACTCCTGGAATACAAACACAGCAAAGAAGTGTAAGTCTGAAGGCTTGTTTGTGTTGTAAACACAAAAGTTTAATTCTTAAAGCCCCACTGTACTACTTGTAGCTTCTTGCTCCCTCTATATAGAAAACAATGCCTAATCGGTGACCATTGGTCCCCCATGATCCTCTTTTTCTTATTTTAATTGAGAGCTGAGTTGATTAGATGGCCACGTGTCAGTGTCTGGGTGGTCTAATCTCTCCTGGCCAAACTAGTACAGATGGGCGTTAATAACTGAAGATTTACACATTAATACCTTACTATGTGTAGGATGAATCTGACAGCGATATAAACTGTCGCCTATAAAGTTGGAATATTTTTGTCTTGCCACTTTTCATGAAATGATTGTGACAATATGCATGGCTCCTGTGGGGTGGAAGTTCCATTTCCCTTTAATAGGCATTTAAACAAAAAATGTTGTGTTGCCCTTTGCGACCAACCCAAAAATCTTGAAATCTAAGGTCGGCTTTTTAATTATTTTTTAAAAACTGTTTTTTAGAAGACAAAAATGTAATGAATGAAAAAATATGTATTAAAGCATTCAAAACTGAGATATATCAGCCCAAAGAGGGAGAAAAAAAGAAGAAAAAAAGAAAAGATTTCTGACCAACCGAACCATGTTTGGCACCTATTAAAGGACAATACAACACCTTTTTTTAGGCATTATGGCCATTCTCCAAGCCTTCCCGTCTTCAACATTCACCTCGCCGAGGACAGAAGGCAGAATCTCTCATTACTTCTTCTAGTGTCTTCTTTCCGGGGGGTGTTTCACAAGTACTAAGATCGACTTTAAGTTGGACTTAACTATGGCAGGCCGTTCATGCCACTGTTTGCTCTCACCATTATGATCTTTAGATAATGAAATTATATTTTCCTTCAATAATGAATTATCCGAAAATGCATATTATGTAGATCTGTGACCATGCTGTCTACATCCTTTGAGAGACCAATGCCAGTTAATGGTGAGAGCAAACAGTGGCATGAATAGCCTGCCATAGTTAACTCCAACTTAAAGTCGATCTTAGTCTTTGTGAAACACCCCCAGGTCTTCCATCGACTTCCAATGACTTGGAAATCTATTCTAGGATTGTTGTTTGTTACACACAGTCACTAACTGCTGTGTTTATTTTATGTTTGAGCTACTCCTTGTATAGGCACCCTGACCAACAGTATATACTACGAATATTGCAAAATTGTTTACTTTACTTGTATCAAAGAGAACTGTTGCTGAGCTAGCGCCATGAGCGTCCCCTGGACGGTGTGTGCGCTCTATAACTTGACACTATTATTATTATTATTATTATCTAACATCCGTTAACAGTTGTATCTTAAAATACATTTTCAAGTCATTTCTCACTTAGAAGTTGTCCATATCTGAATATTCAATCATCTGACACTGTCTCTTGGCAATGATCATGGAACCTAAAGCAGGCACCTCACCAGAGATACATCACTAGCTTACCTTTAGATCATTCACACCATCTCCATGGAGAGCAGATACCATGTAGACCGCCTTGAATCCATTCCATCCACTCCTCTCCTTAGCCATCCTCCACATTCTCTTCCTCTCCTCTCTTTCCCTCTCCATCTTCTCCTTCTCCATCTCCATCCTTTCCTCATTATGCCCCTCCCTCTTTTGCCTAGCAACCACTGCATTTCCATCATCTGAGAGTTCAAAGAGGTTGGCCGTGTATTGCTGCATAATGTCTAATTTTCTCATGTCCAGGTCATGTGATTTCACTGTGTTACCTTCTGTCACCTGACTTGCATCATCTGTCACATGATCTGTCACATGACCTTCATTCCCTTGTATTTGGTCAAGTTTGGGGTGTTCCATCACCTGACTCGTGCTATCTGTCACATGATTTGTCATGTGACTTCTATTTCCTTGTGTGTGGCCTTCTGGGTTGGTGCTGGAGAGTTCTGAAGAGGCATTGTTGAATATATCATGATCCTGGACATGGAGTCTACTTTTATCCTCTTCCCAGACAGATGTCTGAGACCAGCTCGTCTGTTGCATGGCATTCATCCTCACAGATGCATTGTCTGATGTCCCCTGCTTGGGGCTACTTGATGAATCTAGCCCACCTTTTGACACATGACTATCAGCGATTGCTGAAACCACCCAGTTCCTTTCATCGTTTGCCATCTCGCTTTCCTCCTCACCATGTCTCTTCTCTGTCCTTTCAGAATTCAGACTTTCTCTGATCCGATCCTTGAACTTCCCCTTTCTCCTGGGAGACACAAATTCCTTGCCATCAACCACACCTTCCGTCAAAACCTCAGTGATCTCAAATAAAGACTGCTTGGCCTTCACAGCATCCACCTGGAAATGATGAATAAGACAGAGATTTGTTATGTTTATGCAAAAATGATGTACAATGATTGTCTATTTACATGTTTATATGGAGTCTAAAGTGATATAAAAAGAAAATTCATTGTTTTATGATATAACCTTGGACCCATCTCAGAATTTTTTTCTTCTATTCATCTTAAAAGATAAGGTATAAAGGAATCCTATTCAATAGCCAACTAGATGTTGTGGCATGCGCCTGTAATTCAGCTAACAATGGAAGTTACAAACTGATTCGGCCGAGGACGCAGATACGAAACTGAGTCACGTCTTTCGGATAGTGACGTTTAAAGATCAGTCCCCAGACGTAAATAATCATATCTGATTGATACACGTCTGTAAAAACCAATACACACACACACACACTCACACACGCATTGTTGGAATGATTCTTGAAGCATCTGTCATGAGTAAAGGATTCAATCACTTCTATTACTACTTCTACGTTGACTTTTGATAGAATGTTTGGTACCCCTTCAAGCAAATTATTAATGATTTTTTGTTTTAACCACAGTAGTATGGAAGAAGCCGCGATAGCTCAGTGGTAGAGCAGTGGTCCAGTAACCATGTGGTCCCGGGTTTGAAACCAAGTTGATATGCTAGTGCCCTTTGGTAAGGGACTGACCGTCATTACCAGGTCCTTCAGAGAGGACTTGAAGCCGTCGGTCTCCTGGTCGTTTAATTCCAAGCATACTCGGTAACATTGTCTCAAATTCTGAAACAAAATCCTAGATTTAGCATATGCTGCAATGATAATTATAAACCTTTAGATCAGTCAGGAACCCCATGACTTTTACAAGCCGATCGCATGTCTGATTATCAAGATATTTATGATTGGAAATCGAAATCAAATTTTCCATTTTCCTTTTACAGTCTCTTGGGGAAAATGAGTATGGTAAAGCCGGTCACTCAAAGATTTTCATTTTTTGAAGCGCACTGATAAACACCCAAGGCTGTGCATCTAAGATTTAACATTGTTAAATGATGCCTTTAATAGCAGTCAGGTAAAAACAAACAAACACAAAGGTTTTCTTTAATACTATACATGTACCTTATTGAGGATGAGAATAGACGGAATATGTGGGTGCGTGTAGAGTTGAAGGAGAATCTCAGGATCCATTTTCATGTTGGTCCACGTGTTGGACACATCCACCAACACTGCAACTGTGGTATACAACAAGATATATACATGTGCAATTAGAATGAATTACATTCAATTCAATTTCAATTTCAACTTATTCATGTTTCCAACAAAATATTACAAATCAATTGTAAGCATTTAAAAAAATACATGTTGGAAACAGAGGGGTCCACTAAAAAGCAATGCTTGTACAAGTGTGAACACCTCAAATGACTAAATAAATTAACAAGTCCGTAACTACAATATGAACTACAAAATACGGGGAAAAGGGGGATGCCAACAGAGAAGAGAACGGGACAAGACAGTACTTTACATGACAAAGATAGAAGAACGCGGTCATAATACAAAGGCTTGAGCCTTAATCAGATGTACGGCAAGACCAGTCGTTCTATTTCTGAAAAGTAAAAAGCCTCAAATCAAAGGAACAGCTCTGGTGGGAGCCTATCCCCCCCCCCCACCCCCTCCCCTCAAAAAGAATTCTTTACAGGAGTGTAGATTTTCTGGACCCTATATAAATCACAGGTCAAAAGCCTAGAAGCGCTATTCTGGATTTCCTATACTGTATTTGATACCATATTTTCCAAGGGGGTTATTGTCAGAGGGATTCATATATGGGTTGCTGTTATGCATCATTCTGTTGTTGCATAAATGCAGAGCATATATGTACGGCCTGTTGGTTGCATTACTGAAGGCTAATCCTAGTAATTGACAACACCCTTTATTGGGTAATAAATACCTGAATGGTGTCAAATTCCCCATGATCGAGAGCCCACTGACTTCTGTGCGTCTATAAAAGAGTCATAGTGATTTACTTCAGTTTTCGCCTCTCAAGCAAAGGTGATGCCAAATCCATGATAATAACAATAAAAAGAGCGCATGTAATCGAGATAGTACCTACCTAGGTCTGACTCCAAGAAAGTGTTCTTAGCATCAACCAGCAGAGATCTGGGTAACTTGTGTCTACAAAATAAGTAAGAACAATTTTTTTTTTAATGCAGATTAAGCAAAACATTTTTTGAAATTGGCTTTCCTCTTGCCATCTCATTTCATTTTAATGACCATATTTCATTTAAAATTAAATGATAATTCTTTGTACATTACCATGACATGATTTACGGTACATAAAGTTATCCATTTCATTTAGATTTTAATTTAAAAAAAAGGTTTCTCAATGTACTGCTCTTAATATCTATGTCTAAAAATAAAAATAAAAATATATATAAACAAAGTAAAATGTAATAATAATGATATTCATTGAAATGAAATGAACAGTCTTTTTACATTACCATAACATGATTTTATACATGAAGTAATTTTATTTTATTTAGATTTGAAAAAAGGGTATTTCAATGTAATGTTCTGTTTCTATGTTTAAAGGGATCCGGTAACTTTGTCTCAGATTCTGAAACAAAATCCTGGATTAAGCTCATGCTGCAATGATAATTATAAACCTTTAGGTCAGTCAGGAACCCCATGACTTTTACAAGCCGATCGCCTGTCTAATTATCAAGATATTTATGATTGTAAAATCGAAACTGAATTTCGCATTTGCCAAACGGTTTTCATAACACTACAGTCTAATGGGGAAACGAGTACGGTATGGTAAAACCGGTCACTCAAAGACTTTTACTTTTTTGAAGCACTTCTTGATCATTTTGAAGCGTGATTTTTTTTTAGGGCTTCAATATTACACCATATCACAGACACTGATAACATGTAGGGCCCTGCATCTCAGATTTAACATTGTTAAACGATCCCTTTGATTGAGTTCACAAAGTTTCAATAACCAAAAAATAATAAATATTTGATGAATATGTAAAACACACCTACCTCCTGCCTTGAGTGTAGCTGATCAGGCCAGGCGTATCTAGCAGCACCTTATAAACAAAAATAGAGATCAAACATGACAAAATCAATGTAAGTGAGATTTACCATTGGAGGGGAATGTCAGAAGGCGTTCATCTCCTTTATAAAGAAGGCATTTTATCTACATTGCTTTTATCCACCCGGGTGATCAATGGGTACCAGTTAGGGTGTGAACGTCAGAGTGGTTGGATGAGTATGTCGCTGCGACATACTCAGCGTTCCTGATTGATCAGAGTGTTCCTGTATATCCTGAATCATAATTTTCATAATCATAATCATAAGACCAAGGGGGTGTTTCACAAAGACTAAGATCGACCTTAAGTTGGACTTAACTATGGGAGGCCATTCATGTCACTGGTTGCTCTCACTATTGGTCTCTCAATTATGATCTTTAGATAATATTCTTTCCTTCAATAACAAATTATCAAAAAATGTAAATTCTGTAGATTTGTGACCATGAATTGGACGTCCCTTGAGAGACCAATGCCAGTAAATGGTGAGAGAAAATTGTGGCATTAATGGCCTGCCATAGTTAAGTCCATCTTAAAGAGGATCTTAGTCTTTGTGAAACACCCCCCAGTGTAATAATCCACTTTAAAGTGTTTAATTACTACACAATGAACTTTTAACTGGAAAAGTGTGACATTTATTCCTGTGCTCCCTCGCATGGAAAATCTACTCTTAGAAACATCAAATAATCTGTCGAATCTACATTGCAAATCAGCGATTAAACCATGATTTACATACACTGAACGATAAACACTACAAGTAAAGATATCCACTCAACTTATTTGACCTTTGACCTACCACTTGAGTGTTCTTGTGTGTGATGACAGCTAGGGCCTTGCTCATGGTTGTATGGACCTTCTGTGAGACAGCACATATCTGTTGATAGAGAGAAGGGGATCCTTGAAATTACTTTGAAGTTACATCTAAAACTTTCTCATTTTTGTTCTTGTGATGATACAACTTGTGTGGTAAGTTTATTGCTATATATTTTCTTATGTTTGTCTTCTTGCATCAAGTCAAATCTGCACAAATATAATGATATTCATTCACAACGAGGCCTTCCAATCTAGCTACAAACTGCACTCAAACCTATATATAATATCCACTCTAGGGAGACAAGAAAGTAGTCTTAAAAATGGGGAAATGGGTCTTCATATACAGGTTTCTTTTTTATACATATATGGATGAAGATGGGGCAGGAGGATGGGGAGGGGGTAGGAGCAGGTCAGTGGGCTCTAAATTTTATTTCCAATAATAAATATCTTGATAATCAGACAGGCGATCGGCTTGTAAAAATCATGGGGTTCTAAACTGACCTAAAGGTTTATACTTTATCATAGCAGCATTGCAGCATGAGCTAAATCCAGGATTTTGTTTTAGAATCTGAGACAAAGATTCCAAATCTCTTTAAAGAGGGTAAGTATGGAGGATGGTACTCACTCGTCTCCCGAGGAGGCTGTTTATGAGGGTTGACTTTCCAGAGTTTGGAGTGCCTACAATAGTAACTCTTGAGATCCTGGAGTCTTTGGGTTGGCAAGAGGGTCTGGCCAGGAGTAGAGACTGCTGCTCCGCTGGGCAAATGACAAGGTACTTTCAAATTAGTCAAACCCGACATTTATTTATGTTTGAACTAATAATGATGACAATGATAACGGCTTGTTGTTTATCACAACGCAATACCTTTCTGACTGAATATGCTACATTCAAACTTCTTTGAAACTAAAACTGTAAGGAGAGAAGTGTTTAGATCACATTGACTAAATTTCAAGTGAGTTTTACAAAAAGAATTTTACAATTTCTTCACCATTTTGAAGTAAACCAAACACAACATATTTCAAAGGCATAATTTTTTGTGGATGAAAACTACATAGCAAAAGTCATGATAGAATTGTTGATGTTACCAGAATTAATATTTTCTATTTGTCTTGCTTAGATCTTACTACGTTCAAGGCAACATTAATAGTCTACAATACATACATGTACAACTTGGAGAATAATTATGATGAAATTATCACCATTACCAGATCTAAACAATATATCTTATTGTGAGTAAAAAGCTTACCACTTTCAAGAGGCACAGGTGTGTAGAATTCGGGCTCTCTTTCCCCTTCATCCACAAGGTACGAGTTCGGTCCTTGGTCTGTGGGCTCAGTGGTTGGTTTATGGACCGTCAACCTAACGGAACTCTGCCAAATTGACCTTTGACCTGGCTGGCATAATGCTTTCAAATGACGGATAGGCAACGGACGTGATGTCCCTATAGAGATATAGAAATGTTAAAACAGATAAATTATTAAAATTTCAAGATTTAAAATGTGCTGTATGTGAGTGCACTTCCTTTTATACAGCACATTTTACGGAAGCAGCACCACACTTTACGGCACAAAATTGCACACATGAATAGTCAATACACTTATTGCACCCTAATGCAGACGATGTGGCTGATCAGCAAGTTTGACAGTAGACTTACAATTTGAATTTTAAAATTATTCTTTCGAACATCGGTAAGTTGAAAAATTTGTAATTGACTGCTATTTTGGTGTCATCAATTGTCACTAAAGTCTAAAGTAGAGTAAAACCGCCAAACTTCGGACGTTGCCAAACTTCGGACAAAAATGACTTCAACGGCTCGAACGCAAAATATGAGCCTAGCTCAGCCGGGGAACTTGCATGCATTTGATACTACTACTAACCTATATCGTTAGTACAAAAAGTTAGGGTAGGCTGCCGTCTGCAAAACTCACAAAAAACATCGAATTCAGAGACAGATTTCAGGTTACCCAGATTTTTACAGTTCCTTAACAGGGGAGTTAAGGTGTAGAGCCTCCAATATATCGATTACAAACAAATCCTTGGCATATTTCAGGTGGTTTCTGCCAAAATTATGGGAGCTTATGAGATACTTTTTCACTCTATCGCAAAAATTTTCTAATGGCGGCCGTTACCACGGACCTAGGGGTACTAAATAGATTCCCCTACCAGAAGATGGCGCTCTTCCAAACTTCGGACAGGCAACATTGAGTGTCATTTTGACTACGAAAAAATAGCGCTTTTGTAAGATTTTAGCACCAAAATTTTATACGAGTGTTGTGAAAAACACCTTTCTGATAGTTCTACCTAACTTAAATCTACCCAAAACGAGAAAATAATACTTTTTTTCATGAGATCAACGCAGTCAAACTTACCCCCGTCGTACGATTTTGATCCGGTTTCCAAACCTCCGATGAATGCACACTTTAGCGCGCGCGCTATACGTGCGATATACGTGCGCTATGCGCTATACGTGCGTTATACGTGCGCTACACATGAACGTCCAAAGCTTGGCAAGTGCGTCCGAAGCTTAGCATGAAAACAGGTTCGGCGGGTAAGTAAATAATTCTAGTTTTCCATTTCGTTTACTAATTTTCTTTTACATGACATACATAAACAGTATTTGCACAATAATAGTATATTTGATCTTTCAATAATTAAAAAAGAATTTAATGTTTTCCCCCGTTTTGTCTTAAGTGTCCGAAGTTTGGCGGTCTTACTCTACCGATTTCTGTGCCGGTGTTTGAAATGTTGAGAATGACAATAGCACAGCTGTTAATACACAGCCAGGATAGTAATGCAGCTATGTCACACATGATGAAACCCCCCCCCCCCCCCCTTTGAAGTTAGACCTGGAAGCTTGGCAGCTGGAGACGGCTTTCTTCCAGAAGCTTTGATATTCAAGGCATTATTCACATAGCCACAGCCCACACCACACAGAAATGGACAAGTGGGACAATAACATGAAACATCTCATGAAGACATCAATATTTCCAGAATACAAAAATCCCAACGTGTTTAAATCGGTAATCGAAATAATGTTATCTATGTTTTCGGTATTTACCTATCATCATCTTCACGGCAAACGATAAATTACGGGAAATATCTCGATTTTTGCTCCACAACGTGAGCCCCATGGAGGCTGCCATGTTTTTTTTTCAA
>JAVYIG010014948.1:0-38623 GCA_035222895.1 Strongylocentrotus droebachiensis | reverse complement strand
GGGATAAATTACTCGCGCGCAATTGAGCGGACGCCTCGCACGTCGCGCGCGACTTTTAGTAGGCTAGGCCTAGCCTACATAATTTATACAGTGCATGCAGTTCAGAACTCAGAGCTAACTTTTAGAGCGAGTATCGAATAATCGCCTCTTTCCATCGCCTCTTTCCATCGCCTCATTTACAGGAAAACGGTACGTGGTACAGAAACGGGTAAAATTGCAAACTCCTCTGTTGATGCATTTGATTTCATTTTCTTAAGTAAATTATTTATCAAATTCAGCAGCTAAAGAATTATAAAAAATTAAAATTAAAAATTTGCAACTTGAAAATAAGCGTGTGGGACCACACTTAAAAAGAATCGGAGAGGACTGCAGCTGCAGCAGTGCACAGAAACACCAAATAACATCAACAAGGACCCATCTTTCATACGCCATTTTGAGGGACAATGAAATGTCATAAAATTTGTTCTATCATGATCATCTAGTCTAATTTAATTTAGTAGACATGCGTGCTCAGTTTCTTTGCCTATGATTTGAGTTTGACTGCGCATGAGTTCGACTTCGAACTTGAACTTGTTCGAGTTTGACTTTACTCATTTGAATTTGAGTCTTACTCTTAGACTCTACTCTTACTTTTCTTAGATTTTACAAAGGGTCAAAGCATAAATAAAGTTACTTTATAAAACTAAAAGGTACTAGAAATCTAGTCTAGATCTAGAACCGTAGAACTTAACATGACATTATGACGTGTTGACATTTTAAACTTCATTTTGTTCATTAATCCAAAGCATGAGAGCCAACAAATCTGGCTAAGCAAAATAGCATTGTATTTGTAATTGTAATTGTTATTGTTGTTTAATGTTGGTCTTGTTTCTTTTGTTATTTTGTGAGCTTAATCTTTAATATAGGAGACAAGTCTCCCAAATCTGACAAGAAGAGAAATGATGCACTCACTGAACTAATTTATGTGGGTGTAAAAATATGTCAAATTTGTAAGTGATGGCTGCATGCATGCATTCAACCTTTAAGTGTCGGTAACACTAACAGAGAGCAGATTACTGTCATTATTTTGTTAGAATAATTTAATTTAATTTGTCCCTTTGGCCTTGTGGAATCGCTAAACCACACTCTCTCATTTTTTCGAGGATGATATGTGTTGTAACATGATCTTTGTGTTGGTGGCACTTTGACCCTGCATTTCTGGCTGCTGTCCAAAAAACATACATACATGACTTGAATTATCAATTATCAATTTAACAAGTAGTTGCAGGCTTTATTTAAACAGTTTGATACAAATCGCTTCATTCTTGGATGTGCCAGAGACTTTCTTTCAGTATTATGTCAAGTATGTTCTCTCTGTGATGCAGGGCTTAAATTAATCCAAGGCCACCGAGGCCATGGCCTTGGATGGCCCTTTGATTGGCCTCAATGCCCCTCTCATTGGCCTTGGAGATTTTGTGTACCCTTTCCAATTCTTCCTATTTGTGCTGTAATATAGGAATGTGCCCTACAGAAAAGTGACCTTTCCCTAAAAATATTGAAATTTAAGGCTGGTGATGTACTTATTTAATTTAGTTGTAGACTATAACAAGATAGATTTACTTTATTTTCGTTCTGAATAACCATATTTTGAAACAATTTGTGTTAATTGATATATGCCAGATTGAGGAGCTGCAATAGAAGGTGGAGAATGGACGAGAGTGTAGCCAATGTTTTGAGCCACCTCGCATCGCCTGTCAATGCATCGGTGAGGGACCAGGCTGAAAAACTTCTCCAGATATGGACGGCTTCTGAACGAGTAGAATTTCAAGTATGTAAGATTTTTCTCTTGTTATGATTTCTGGACAAAAACAAACTAGCTGTTTGAGGTTTCGTTTGCATCTTAAAATTTGAATATGACACCTAGTTTTCCACAGGAGGAGGAGGAGGGGGAGGCGGAGGAGGAAAGAAAAGAAGAATCTCACTTAAAGATGAAACCTGATATTTTGAGATTTGAATATAGTGTAACGACATGGAACCTGACACGTTTATAGGTGATCAACCTGCTCTGATTCTCTCAAACTCATGTCTTTCTGCAGGAAAATGAATCCACTTGGGCAGTTTGTGCAATCTACATTGCCACAGTCAACGTCAAATATGGGTGAGTACTACAGATTGATGCTCTTCAAATACTAGTATATGACTGATAAGGCTTATGGTAAAACAGGGCTCCACACTAACTTTTTTCGGAACTTTGGAAAGGGGGAACTTTTTACAGTCTGTATGGAATTGAAATTGAGCATTTATCATCCATGTGGAAATTCGTTTTTCACTAGTAAAAGTTTACAGATCAATTCACAAAAAGAAATAATCATAATCGTTGTTTAAGCCCTTTGTAAAAACTTCAAAATTTGCTGGGTCTGGACTTAGATTTTGGGGGCCCATATGTCCTTTGCTTCTTTTAGTGTTGAGCCCTGAGTATGATACCATTCTTGTATGGAGCGTATCGCATCATGATCTTCAAAATATAATTACTGAGTCTTTAGCTCTGACAAGTGGTATCGTCACAAAGCGTATATCCAGGAATAATTCTACCAGATACCCACTTATTGCACCTGGGTCAAGTGTGGGCTGTCAATAACTATGTTATCATTATAACTTTGGTGAGTTGAAAAGCTAGATCTTACACTCCGGATGACGGATAGTCAACCTGTTCGAAACGTCGAGCCACTCCCGCCACCTATCCTCTCCAACCGGCGCTATAGTCCTCCTTAGAACTATAAGCTAAGAAAGATGACCAACAGTCTTTTTCAAGATTACACACACTCAAGAAAGAGAGATTTTTGAGAGTCCTTTTCAGGACTTCCCAATCCTCCTTCTCTCTCACATGGTGCAACCGCAAGCCTACCGTATAAGCTAGATCTTGTTTCCTTTTTTCCCCAATGAATAGGAAAGGAGCACCTGTATCAAGCGGACATGAAGCACCAGAATCTTCCAGTCTCCCGACAGTCTCCCACTTACTGCATGCTTCAAATATCAAGTAAGTTATCTTCACCAATGTAATCCCAATAAGGAAATGCTGAAGTATTTTTTAACAGAACTGACCACCAAAACTTGCTTGCTGTAAATGTATCAGGTTTTATGTCGGTACACTGTATTAGATATATCGGCTTCAAATATCACTGATGTAAAGAGAAGTTGCAAGTCTTAACACTCTTGAAATGGAAGTAAAAAGGGAAGTATGAGTATTGTCACACTCGTGTCTGACTTTGGTTCCTTGCACAGTCTTCGTGTTGTCTTTTAGTGTATTTATACTCCTTAATCATTGACACCTAGAGTGCCAGGTAAAGGTTTTGTAATTGATTTTATACAATTTTATTTTTAAGTATTAGGTCATCCCATCTGTAAGTTGTTATGAGATGGTTTGAATTAACCCATAATTGTATTTCATGATTTTATTTATTCCTACCCTCAGCATCAAGACATTCTTTGAGCATATGGGGAAGGTGGAAGAGATCTTCAGCTTTAGTGATACAGTCAAGAGCAGTTTGATGGCTCTGAAACAAAAATACCTCATCACGTATGCCATCTTCTGCAAATTTGAAAAGTAAGGATCACTTTTCCTATTGAGTTTCAGTCCATTTTAACATCTTTTTATAGGCATATTTCTGTAACACTTTGACATCATGAAAGTGATCTTGATATTGAAACAGACTACCTCATAATCTATGTTACCTTCTGCAAATTTAAAAAGTAGGAAACACTTTTCCTTGTGCATGTTTTTACTCAGAATAAGGATTAGTTTCAATGATAATGATGGTGATGATGATGGTGATAATTATGAAAATATTGTTAGTGATAATAATTTGATTTATATTGTTCCTTTTCAGGCGATACAAAGCCTCTGTCTTTCAGTCTATAAACAGCTAATGTAGAATTGTACATTTGTTGATATCTGTTTAGACTTTTTCAAGTAGCCAAAATACAATGAACTTAAAGGTAAAGACCAGTTCTGGTCATGCGACTGCATTGTGAAAGAAACATTGTGGAATCGATCAGAAAAGGTTGATCATCTAGCATATAAGTATTGGTGTGTACTGCAAGGTTCTGGAATCATCAAATTGATACAAAATTTGACCCAGGCTTGGTAAAGTTACAAGCACTGTACACAGAAAGATGTATATGGGACTACGCGCAACATGCGCAATATCTATCCGATCCGGATAGATATAATAATTTACCAAATATATCAATTAGTAGGCGGTTTCCCGGCAAAATTTGTATCATCACGTATTAGTCAAAACATATTCTTCACATGATTGGTAATACATGTAAGAGCTTCCATTTCATTTTTTGAGAGGGGGGCTTTTCCAAGACTGGTCTTTACAGTATTCATGTCCTATATTATCTCAAATTGTTTGATCATGTATAGGCTTTTCAGCAAGCTGTTCAAGTCACCTGATGAGATTCCGTGCTCTGCTTATGGATCATGTGATGTGTCATGTGACAAGAGGAAAGTCTGCTGGTTGCTCTTTCTGATAGCCAAAGGTAAGGAATGTACCATGAAAGAAACACAATCAAACTTTCTGATTCGCAGTGTGATTCATCCAATCTATCATTTAGAGTGATATGTGGCCATTGCATAGCTGTCAACCATTCCTATTATGGAGAAATGATCCCTACTTTGGGGCCTTCAAGCTATAGTTTTGAACCCTAGAATCCTCTCTTTTTTACGTTTTTGGGTTGTCCGTCCGTACGTCCCATTCTCGTGATCGCGTTATCTCCAGAACCAATAAATGGATTCAGATCCAATGAACTGATTAGATTTTGGGGTCACAAGACCCAAGGTCAAAGGTCACAGGGCTCATTATGTATGCTAAAATAGCTTGTGATCTTGTTATCTCAAGAACCCATTGATGGATTCCCCCAAACTTGGGTCATGTATGTATCTTGCAGAGCCAATAAATTGATTACATTCATGAGGTCAAAGATCAAAGGGTCAAACATGTATATGATACATAGCTTGTAATCATGATATTATTAGAAACTTTTAATGGATTGCTATCAAACTTTAATTTTAAAAATTGTTCTGAAATATTCTGTGTGGGTGTGAGAAGTATACAAAATATACTCTATTCCTAATTTTGCCTCTAGAGATTCCTCATTTTTGCTGTGAAAGGTTGGCAGGTATGCCATTGGAAAGCTCAAAGAAATAGTTCAAAGGAAAGAGAGAGGGGGAAAAGATGAGTAGAGAAGATGATAGAACTTTGTAGATCTCTTGAGTATTCCCTGTAATGGATATGTGGGCAATTATGTATTATTGCAATATTTGAAAGAAACTCTAAAATGAGGTCCACTTCGTTCGTTCCATCCAGGTTCTATGTTGAGTGAATGTAGTGAGTTGGTCCTTCCGCTGCATCTGATGTTGAGCTGTGTAGACTACACCTTGAGAAGAGCTCTCCCTTTCACAGTCAGAGAAACAGTCAGTAAGTAAAGATTAAGTAGAGATTTATATGTTGAAAATAAATGTACTTTTTGCATTCTATCATTCGAGTCTACTGAGAAAGATTGCAAAAGAAAGATAAACGATTAAATATCAATAGGTTTGTCTGTGCTTGTACTATGTAAGATCATCTGTTCATAGTATATGAAGAAACTACTCCTTTTTTATATTTATATGTATGTGTGTCTGTGTGTGTGTGACATGATTTTTATTTCTATATTGTGTCATTTTAGTGTTCTGGAACCAATTGATTTAATATAAGATGATATATTTGCCCCCGAAATGAATGATGCCGTCTCATAAAGTTGTAATATAAATGTGTAATACATTATCATTGATGACATTCTGAAAAATATGTGGTGTGCAAGACTGGCTGATATTAGTATATTTGTAAAGCGCTAAGAGACATTTGTATTAAGCGCTATATAAAAGCTAAATATTATTATTATTATATTATTGTAACAATGTCACCATTAATTGCGATGTCCATAAACATTTCTCTCCCTTACACGAAGGTTCTCCCCGCTACGACTCTGGTTCTGAAGATGAACCAAACGAGAGGGTCCTGAGGGTGGTAACAATGTCACCATTAATTGCGATGTCCATAAACATTTCTCTCCCTTACACGAAGGTTCTCCCCGCTACGACTCCTGTTCTGAAGATGAAACAAACGAGAGGGTCCTGAGGGTGGTAACAATGTCACCATTAATTGCGATGTCCATAAACATTTCTCTCCCTTACACGAAGGTTCTCCCCGCTACGACTCCGGTTCTGAAGATGAACCAAACGAGAGGGTCTTCAGGGTGGTGTGTGAGGAAGGAGGAGTGGGAGGAGCTGATGCAGAGGATGAGGTTACCATGGTGAAGAGAAGCATCTTACTACCATTCATCAACTCCATCTCATCAGAGAATACCGACCAGGATGTGGAAGGCTTCCCAAAGGTAAGGAACCCTTTTAAAACCCCATCCTAATATCATATCTTGACGGAATATTCCTGTGCAGGGCCAGGTTAAATTTCTCTGCTGCAAATATTGCAAATTTTCAGTACAGGTCCTCCTACTTTATTTCTGTTTTTGTTGCCTATTCTGCATTACATGTACCTTTGGAATCATCTAACAAATTATACAATTTTGTATTACTATTGATAGTGAATAAAAGATAACAATTAAAGACAAATATGGTAGAGAATAATTTTCATCTGAACCAGTGCACCAAATGCCATAAACTTCTTTTTAGTGATTGCGCCTTTTAAAATAATTGATTGGACTTGCACAAACTTGCAGCTGGGCTAAACCAAATTACTGGTAAATGCAGGGCATATGTTTGTTGTATTTGTTCCTTCGTATGTTCATCCTGTTTTCTGTAAATGTACATGTGTACCATTATCCGCTTTGTACTGTTAATTTTTTGTAGACAGGTCATTATTTTTTACATGCTTCTTTGTTGCTATATTCAACAACTCAAGTACATGACAGAGCCACATGTCAAAGGAGCACATAATAATAATATTAATATATTGGATATTTATATAGCGCACATATCCACGCTGCAAGGTGTTCAAAGCGCTCCAATATTACCCCAGCTCTGCTAGGCTACCGATTTCGGTGCTCACAGCATTCAAGGAATTCCTTCCTACTGGTACCCATTTACTTCACCTGGGTGGAGTGTGGCAAATGTAGATCAATGTCTTGCCAAAGGACATTAGTGCCGCTGGGGGATTCGAACAGCGGACCTTGTGATCGACAGTCCGACAATGTCCAATCATCCCTTATACTTTTCTTTCATGTTGCTTCTATTGATAGATAGAACATTTGGAGTCTACCTACCACCAGATGTACCAGGCAGCGGGTGACATCAATGAGGTCAGCTTTCTGACCCTTGACCCAACCTTGACCCAGCCAGAGGCGGTCAAGCCTGGCGTGCCCCCATCACCAGACTCTACGGTCAAGAGTCCTGTCTTCCTTACTCCTGTCAGGTAGGGGATTCCCCTTACCTTTTTCTTTTTTGACCGGGGAGGGGTAGGTGAGGAAGGAGGGGGGAAGAAGAGGTAGGAGGGGGCGGGGAGACCATTATTTATATAATGCCTTTCCACTAACAAATAACTGCTCAAAGCATTTTGTAGTGTATTATTAGCCTTATTAGGCCTTTTTAGAGAAAAAAATATTAAAGCATTCAAAACTTTAAAATGTCAGCCCAAAGAGGGAAAAAAAAAAATGTTGACCGACCGACCCACGTTTTGGCACCTAAAGGGCAATACAACATCTTTTTTTTTTTAGGCCTTATTCTTGACTGTCCAATATGTAGCAGTAAAGCATACCATTAACACCTGGGTAGGGAGAGGCAAATATAGATTAATGTCTTGCAAAACAACAGCAAATTGCAGCAAATTTCCTTGATCACCATTTCATATTACCCCAAAGTCTACTGATTCTTCATCAAGCCTATGGTAATGAGGCAATTTAGAAGTCAACATGTTGATGGAATAATTTATTTACTTCTTTATTTATCGTTCTTTTAACATATCAATAACACAATAATGTAATTGCTGTACACCATTGTTCATATAGGCATTCAAACATATTGGTGGCATCTCACTACCTCTGAATGTTGTGTTGTGCCTCATTGATACCTGGGGGGTGTTTCACAAAACTTATCATCAGTGACAAATGACCTTTTTCGTTATAAGCTACTGAAATCCTTGCTTCTGATTGGTTATCAGCAGATTTGTCACTGATTTTTGTCATTTGTCATTGAAAAAAGGCTCTGTGAAACGGGTCCCAGAAGTAGAGTGCATGGTGATGGATGCCTGATAATTGATGTTTGTATTCGTTTGTAGGAGAGCAGTAACCACAGTTCAAGCATTGAAATCCCTCTTGACCGGAGCGAGGGACACACCGTCAGATGTCCTGTGCAGCTACTTTGAGGTGAGTCTAATACAAAGATCCTTCTAAGCCTGTTGCCATGTAAATCATGTTAAAGAGATCCGGTAACTTTGTCTCAGATTCTGAATAAAAATCCTGGATTTAGCTCATGCTGCAATGATAATTTTAAGTCTGGAACCCCATGACTTTTACAAGCCGATTGCCTGTCTGATTATCAAGATATTTATGATTGGAAATCGAAACCAAATTTTGCGTTGCCTAACGGTTTTCATAACACTACAGTCTATTGGGGAAAACGAGTATGGTAAGACCTGTCACTCAAAGATTTTTCCTTTTTTGAGGCACTTCTTGATCATTTTGACGCACAATTTTTTTTTAGGGCTTCAATACACCATATCACAGACGCTGATAACACGTAGGGCCATGCATATCAGATTTAACATTGTTAAATGATCCGCTTAAGCCTTGTTGGCATGTGATTCTGTAAATCCTGTTTAAAAACCCACAGCACTGCAGTAAAAGAAAAACATTTTTTACAACTGAAAAGCCCCTATTAAAGCATACACAATCATCTGTGTGTTTAATAAAGGATACAAAAATATAAGTGCTCTCTGGGACCCTTTTCTTAAAGCCTCTTTTTCAATAACAAATGACAAGAATCAGTGACAAACCTACTGATAACCAATCGGAAGCAAGGATTTCACTAGCTTACCGTATAACAAAAACTGTCATTTGTCACTGATTACAAGTTTTGTGAAATGGGGCCCAGATTATGCCATTTCTTTTGCCAAATCAGTTTTTGAGGCTGTTTTTATATGTGAACAAAGCTCTGAAGTTTGCAATGCTTTTCATCCCCCGAGTCAATTTGTTATCATTTCGGTGAATCTGTAATAAACTCAAGAAAAATCCTTAGCCACCCTGTAATTATTTAAAAGTGTCTTTAAATCTGTTCTTGATTGAAACATTGACTTTCTGGAATGTTTTAGGGATGCTCCATCAATCCTCAGAGCGCTGTGGAGCAGAGAGTAGAGAAACTGAAGGAGCTCTTTGTGGGGCACTACGTGGGTGAGGTAGGGGTTCAAGCCTCAGAGCTGGCTTGCACACGCTTCAAACTTGGGCTACGCTTCTACTACCGCATCATGGAGTCCATGCTCATCAAGGTATGCAGGGTTTGAGATATTGTAGGCAGACCTGATAAAAACCTGATTTAAATCGGTTTCCCAATTATTATTTTGTTCCTGATTTAAAAAAAAAAAAATTAACAAAAAATTTTTCTTTTTTATTCTTCCCTATTTTTCCCTATTATTTCCCAATGTTTCTTACTCAAAAGGGGGGAATGTTGTTAGATGCCATTTCCCCCCCCCCCCGAAACCTCTTCTTTTTTTTACTCAAGGGAGGGGGGGGCCTGGTTGAGGGGGAAGTGCTTGAAGGTTAGTGCTCACTATCACCCCTGTGTAGGGGGGGGGGGGTGGGAGGCAAGTACTTGCAAAGATTTCTTCCAAGTTATTGAGTCCTTGCTCATCAATGTATGCAGGGTTCGAGATGGTATATTGGGATTCTGGGGAGAGGGAAAGGGGAGGAAGAGAAGGGTGAATTCCAAGGGGGTCAGGGGAGAGGGGATGAGGCAGGGTAAGGGTGAAAGTAAATGGAAGGATTTCACGTAGTATGCCAAGTAGGTATGCCACTTTTGATTTACACTGGACCAGTTTGATATAGATGTGCAAATTTTAAAACCTGTGGCCATCTTGCAATTACTTTGGGATTGTCTATGTGAGAGATGGAAGTGTTGGGTCATGGTTGGAGTGGTGATAAGTGTTCCTTAGGGGATAATTTGTTTGCAGTAATAGTGGAAGGCGTGTGCATGACATGAGATATATTGGTTAGAAAAATAAAATCACTCTTGTTGATTGATATTTTGTTTTTGGCCAAATGCAAGGTTGTCAAATTCTCCATGACAATCCAAGAAAATGTGACATTGATGTAATTAGATCATTTTGTAAATCATACAAACTTGTTAATGTTGATACCTATAGGAGGAGAAGCGCCTCTCTACCTCTGACTTCTCCACCTTGCTTAACAATGACGCCTTCCATCGCTCTCTTCTTGCCTGTGCACTGGAGGTTGTCATGGTTACCTTTGGATACACAGGTCAGTACTGCACAGGTGGTTTAACCATGTTTTAATGCTGCAGTCACACTTTAGTATTGCTCCATTATTATAGAGCCATAACAACCTGAAGGAGCCATGAAGCTGCAAAGTACCACAAACTAGCTACATTCTTATCAAATTTAGACCCTAAGAATTGGCCATGAATGCCATGTTCAATTCAATTCAAATTTAATTCAATTCAAAATCATTTTTATTCTTGAACATAAAAACACCCATCAAATTGTACATTTGTAACCGTAAATTGTATGTACATGTCAGATGAAAACACATTTTAATTAAAAAAATATACTAATATATGTATTTATACAAAAAATGTAATGTCATATAGGGCCATGTTCAATCAACATAACACCACATAGGCCAATGTCAGTGCACAAGGCCAATTGTACCTGGTAAAAGTCAGAAAATAATTAAAAATGTATTAATTTGTATATATACTTAAAAACTTTACTCTGTATTCAGTGCTGTAATCAGTGCAGTCACATGAGATACATTGTTTTGTTTTATATCTGATAGTATTCCAAATCTTATTCCTAGTCCCTAGTTATCTGCGTTTCATCCCAAATCTTTAAAAGTAAAATGTCCCTCCTTCAGACTCATTGAACTACATATTTAAATGAAACCTTGTGTGATTCTAAGAAGATGTCTTTGGCGAGAAAAAAAAGAATGATTGTTTTTGATCTCCTGTAATCTTTATGTCATCCCTTTACCGTACCAGCCTCACCAATCAACTCTGGCATGTCAGCTCTGAGCAGCAAACTTCTGTTTCCATGGATACTGGATGTCTTTGACCTTCATTCATTCAACTTCATCAAGGTCATTGAGAGCTTTGTCAAGAATGAACCCAGGCTTACTGAGGAAGCTCGCAAGGTCAGTAGGTCATAGGTTAGAGGTCAAATCCCTCTTCTTCATTCATTCAACTTCATCAAGGTCATTGAGAGCTTTGTCTAGAATGTACCCAGGCTTACTGAGGAAGCTCGCAAGTTTAGTAGGTCATAGGTTAGAGGTCAAATCCATCTTTATTCTTTCCTTCTATATTTTGTTAGTATAGTATAACTACATGAAATTGCCATGTCTAGTATTTGTCATGTTTAAAGTCCTTTATGGAGAGTTATAAACTGGCCAATCAGATTGTTTTTCTATCTTTCATTAAATATTGAATTTCATTCATTCAATTTCATTTGTGCAGTGCACATTTGACTTGTATTTTTAGCTCCCATACAAATTAAACCTGTAGACATAGTTTAAAAGCTCTGTGCAATCCTCTGGCAAGGTATTTTACTACATTTATTCTTCTCGGCCTAGGTGTATTTAGATGGGTACCAGGGGGGGGGGGGCATTTCACAAAGCCCTTTTTCAATGACAAATAACAAAAATCAGTGACAAATCTGCTGATAACCAATCAGAAGCAAGGATTTCAGTAGCTTATAACACAAATTGTCATTTGTCACTGATGTCAAGTTTTGTGAAACGCCCCCCAGGTAGAACAGTTTTTAATACTGCTGAGGCTAACTTTGATAACGCCATTCTATATTTCTCTGCACCTTTCAGCATCTCCAAGGCATAGAGACACAGATCGTAGAGTGCCTTGCATGGTCTGTCAACTCCCCTCTCTTTGATGCTCTCAAGAGGGTACGAGGGATTGAAGTTAACGGCTCTCTTACACAGGTAGGTCAGCAATTTGTTAACAGCAGGGTCGAGGGGGTGATGGCAGACTTGCCAACCCTTCCGTTTCTGACGGAACTGTTACGTTTTTGAAGTTTTTAGAGCCATGAAAAACTGAACATTCCAATTTGGGGGAATCATACATGTAGTATAAATACCAATTGGCTTTCCATAGTTTTGATCTGATAAGTGCTGGAAGGATTGTATTGCGCAAGACGCGTGTTTGCTGCGTGCCGCGCTGATCTCTATTTGCAGCGTGTAATAATGAGCCTGCGTGTGCATAGAGTCCCATGCATAACCCCTCAGCAATAGGCACCGCACAGCGTGCACGTGTCGCGCTAGCACTATCGCTTACAATCACCGCATAACTTCAGCCGTATATGCAAGATACGTATTTCACGCAGTCGCAGCGTACGGTACATGATTCGTGATGTGCATTCCGTTTTCTGAATTTCAAATATTGGCAAGTATGTGATAGGATAGGAGGCGCCTATCTTAGAATTATTGCCCCTCGTTTCTTTCCTCATCATTTATTTTAGTATTTTTGCAGCTTTAATAAATGCACACTTTAGTTTTTTAAGTAATTAGAATTGGCAATTGCTCCCGTATTTCAAATCCTGGATGTGCCTCTGTTTGAGGTTTAATATGACCCACTTCCCTTTTATAATGACAGATTAATTAACAAATTCTAATTTTAATTCTAATTCTATTTTTGGGGGCGAAAAAAAATTAGAATTGAAAACTGCTCCTTATTTCAGAATCCTCTATTCATTATCCCTTTCTTTTATCTCTTCTTTTCTGTTTCCTTTCTAAAAAATGATTTTAATTTTTTTTTTCAAATTGTTTTTTCAGTGTCATTGGAATTATTCTATTTCTTTTCCTTTCGTTATGTTTGTTTTCAGAGTCCCAGTTCGCATGGTGTCTCCCATGCATCTGCTGCAGATATGTAAGCCTTTGTCTATTTCCTCTGTACCTCCAATATGCTTGTTTTAGTTGTCCTTTCTATAAGATCTGGGGTTTTCTCTTATTCTTCTTCATACAATACCTGCATGTGTATTTTTTATTCAAGTGGGATCGTAGCACTACTCTCAAGACATGAACCACTGTAAAATACATATTATGTAATCGTTCAATAAGACAATATAAAGTAGGCCAAGTTAAAGAAATATTCACAAAATTCCATGTGGTCTTCAACTTTTACACATTACTGTACATTAAACACATCCAAGTGCTTAATATTTCATTTAGAGAATGTCTTACAATGACCTCCACCCAACCTTCTCCTACCCTACATCATCTTATAGGTTCTTGTCTCCCGTCCGTCCTGGTCACTATTCCTCCACTCACCGACCAAACGAGGCCACCCCTCCCCGCCGCACTCATGCCCCTACCTGTGCCTCACGTCTGGAGTACCCCTCCCCCAAGTCTTCCAGACTGGGCATTCAGCAGTGCCCCTCCCCTAGAGTGGGGCTCCAGCAGAACTGCCCCTCTCCCAGGCCGAGCCATGGTGGGGTAGGAGGAGGCCAAGAGAAGCTGGGGTCTGTGACGCTCAACATGTTCTTCAACAAGGCGCTCCAGCTGGCGTATCATCGTCTCCATACCATGTGTAACCTCCTGGATCTTAGCAAGGATTTGGTAAGATGGCTTCCTGAATTGGCTCACATTTATTGGACTAGCATCCTCTTTTAGCACGATACATTTTGATTTATAGATTTTGTATTAAGGCTTCAATTTATTTTAAACGTGACAGTGATCAGAAGAATATTGAAGATATGATAGTGTTAATGATGCAAATGATCAGTCATAATTTATCTAAATGCTAATATGATTGTAGATAATGATAATGATGCATGATTGTGTGTTGCCTTTATTTTCTGGGATAAATATCCTCATAGAATTCATGAAAATTTAATATGTTGGAGGTTTATGTTCATTTCATTTCATTTATTTCATTCTCCATAAAAAACATTAAAACATACAAACATGGTATACAGATAAAAGATTGATTACAAGAAAAATACAAAGGGGAGGAGCAAACAAAATTTAATGGGAATGTGGGGTTAACAAAAAGGCCAATTAGCCTTATGAACGTCAACCCCTTAAAAAGTATACACTATTTGGGCACAATTTTTTTATTTTTTTAAAGAATCGGTTAATTAATAAGGATGTCTTTATATATGTAGAATTCATGAAATTGCAATCATATGTTAGAGGTTTCTTAGATATATATGGTACTGATTTCATCCATTTAAAATGTCCAACGTACAATTTTGTTTGTTCTTCAGAATCGGTTAATGTGGACGTGTGTAGAGCACTGTATTACCAACAAACCATGGCTCTTACGAGGCAGACATCTTGATCAGGTAAGGAAGGAATACTTGATATTAGGAGTCAAGATTTAGCTATTGATAGTGTAATTACATGTAGTAACATCAATTTTTAGGTAGAGCTTTACATGTTACAATTAATTGACCGAAGCACTTACAGTATTATTACCCCAGTCACTGGATTCAGTTACGATTCTGCACTTCACAGTGTACTCTACGACACTTGATCTCCTCTCCTCTATGTAGTAGTAATAATAATAATACATTTATAGAGCGCAGAGACTATCCATCATTAATTATATTTTCTACTGCGCTACAAGAGCTCCTGATATGCTTAGATTTACAGTTAATTGAAAAGATGTGCTTTCAGTTTTTATCTAAAGATAATCACAGATGGTGATTTCCTGACTCCAAATGGCAGGTTATTCCAGAGTTTTGGGGCTGCACAAGCAAATGCTCAATCACCTAGCGTTAGTTTTGTTTTGATAGATGGGATCTGCAGCAACAAAGTATCACTGGAACTGTGATTGTGTTGTATTCCAGCCAGTTACCTTCTTATGGGTGCACATATCTAACTCCAATCACACTGATGGTCACATCTTACTTGGGCATTCATATAACACCTGGGCGGAGAAGTGCCATGTAGATAAAATCCTTGCTGGATCAAGACTTTAACAAGTGCCTCCTTACGATAAGAGCATCCCATCATAATTATATATAGACGACAGTGATTTTATAAATACATTTATCATTTACTTTAAGTGATTTATTTTCTTTTTGTATCACTCTGTAGATCATCATGTGCTGCATGTATGGTATCTGTAAAGTGCGGGACTGTGAGAGGAAGTTCAAGGAAATTGTGAACATGTACAGAGGTCTGCCACATGCTCTTTCACAGGTACATCATTTATCTTCTTTATGGGCCAGACCTGATAATTACCCAATTTAAATCTGTTTCCTGATTATTTTTTATTTTTTTCCAGATTTTTTTTTTTCTTCTTTTTCTCCCGATTTTACCCCTATTTTCCCATTTTTTTCCAATTTTCTTACCAAAAAAAAGGGGGGGGGGATGTTGGTAGATGCCATTTTTTCCCAAAAATCCTTTTTTTTTTTTAAATCAAGAGGTGGGGGGGGGGGGGGTGGGGGAGGATGAGGTGGAATAAAAACAAACCTTTTTTTTTAATTTGTTAAAAAAAAATTTTAGTGCTCACTATCACCCCTAATGGGTTTAATGCACTTATTGTGTAATTATAGTCATTAACAAATCTACAAATGGCCAGGTAAATTGAAACAATCATTCAGTATGTTTCTTCAGGGGACCTGGGGGGTGTTTCATAAAGCTGCTCATAAAGTTACGCATGACTTTACGAATGACTTGAACCTGAAGTGCTAGATGGGATGCTGAATCATTTTTAACTGCATCAACTAAAGTTGAACTATGCAGATGTAGGTTAACATTCTTATTATAACAAAAAAAATTAAAGTATATTTTTTGCCATGATTTAATTAAAGTTATTGGAAATATAGTCACATTATGTTAAAACATCAAGACAAACTTTGGGCGTCTGGCACTACATATTCAAGTCGTTCGTAAAGTCATGCGTAACTTTACGAACAGCTTTATGAAACACCCCCCAGGAAAGTAAACGTTAAGGAGACATGAGAAGACTTGAGCTGGAAGATGGATGTCTGGAAAGTGAACGCTGTGCGCAGTGATGCATTGTGTCACATGAGATTTAGGCGTATGCTACAGTACAGGAATATTTCTCCAGAACTGAGAAGGCGCGCCTACCCCGAAAAATCCACCGCTGATGAGCTCTTGTTGTTCTGTCCACTGTGATATTGTCAAACTAAGTGATTTGATTCGCTGTCCAACCCCTTCTTGTTTCCTTGGTTCATACCTTCAGTTAAAAGATTGTGCTTTTCCTTCTTATAAAACCTTCGTTTACTTTACAATCTTCATGGATAGCGTGATCATAAGTAATCAATACTTCAGCTTGGCTTTGTTTTCCTTTCTTTCTTCCTTCCTTCCTTCCTTCACACTGATGTTCTATCCTTTTCATTATTTTCAATGTGTAATACTAGAATATAAGAAAAAAATTCATGTCTATCGTTTATTTTGATGGTTGTTCTACGATTATAAACACAATAATATAGTTTCTCATATATATAATACGTATTTGTACAATGTGTGACCAAAACAAATTTCCATGTATTCTTGTGAATTTGGATGAATAAACAGAATTCAATTCAATTCAATCGTCTAAATCATGTGTTGCCAATTTTGTTTCCCTTTTGCAGACGTACAAAAATGTTTACATGGGTGAAGGGAAGGAGAGTGCTTCCATCATTGTATTCTACAATCAGATCTTTATTCTTCACACCAGAGAATACATCCATAAATTCCAGCTCAGCGTCTCGGTAAGTACATTTTAACCACTCCAACAAAGTATAGAGAGTCAATGCTAATGCGTATTGACCTCTAGCACTGCATGCTTGCTGTGAGGCAGGTATTATACACAAATACACACACCACACACTATTTCATAGACTGCACACAATAGGACCGATTGAGCTGATCGGCAAATTTGACACTAGACTTACAATTTGAATTTTTATGCCTCCGTTACGAAGTAGCCGGAGGCATTATGTTTTCGGGTTGTCCGTCCGTACGTACGTACGTCTGTACGTACGTACGTCCCGTTCTCGTGATCGCGTTATCTGAAGAACCGATTGATGGATTCCTGCCAAACTTTGGTCATGTATGTATCTTGCAGAGCCGATGAACTGATTAGATTTTGGGGTCACGAGGTCAAAGGTCAAAGGTCACAGAGCTCATTATGTATGCAAAAACAGCTCGTGATCGCGTTATCTGAAGAACCGATTGATAGATTCCTGCCAAACTTTGGTCATGTATGTATCTTGCAGAGCCGATGAACTGATTAGATTTTGGGGTCACGAGGTCAAAGGTCAAAGGTCACAGGTCTCATTATGTATGCAAAAACAGCACGTGATCGCGTTATCTCAAGAACCGATTGATGGATTGCTGCCAAACTTAGGTCATGTATGTTACTTGCAGAGCCGATGAACTGATTGGATTTTGGGGTCATGAGGTCAAAGGTCAAAGGTCAAAGGCCACAGCGCACATTATGTATGCAAAAACAGCTCATGATCGCGTTCTCAAGAACCGATTGATGGATTCCTGCCAAAATTAGGTCATGTATGTTACTTGCAGAGCCAATGAACTGAGTAGATTCTTGGTTCATAAGGTCAAAGGTCATGGGCTCATTATGCATGCAAAAAACGCTTGTGAACGCATTCTCATTAGAACTGACAGATGGATTACTATTTAACTTAGGACATCTTGCAGAGCCAATGAACCGAGTAGATTTTAGGGTCATGAGGTCAAAGATCAAAGGGTCATATATGTTTATGAGAAATTGCTTGTAATCACGATATTCTGAGAACTTGTTAATGGATTACAATTGAACTTGAATTCGAAAAATATCTTCTGTTTTGGTTTGTAAAATTGCTCTATGACGGAGGCATCATTTTCGACTGCGCGCAGTTGTCACTAAAGTACCGATTTTTAATGAAATCAGTTGATTTTTGTACAGTGGTGTTTGAAATGTTGAGAATCAATAAAACAGCTTTTAATATACAGCCAGGATAGTAATGCAGCTATGTTTGATTCTAACCTGCTTCAGTGATCACCTGTTTAAAAAGATCAGAGCCCCCTCTTAAAAAGAGTTGCGATTGATCTGAAACTATCGCAAGTCCTCTAATCCATCGCAAATTTGCAGTCTCCTATCCTGTATGTACATAGTTACGATTGATATCAACTCTTTTATAAGACGGGGCCCAACTGTCTATAACAGGCCTTCTCAACTGGCGGCGCGCGCGCCACTCGTGGCGCTTGCGGTCAGTCAGAGTGGCGCGCGGCTGTTTCAAAACATAATAAAAAAAAATTTAAAAAATACAATTTAAGAAAGAAAAAATTAAAAAATTATATTTTAAAATAAAAAAACTCAGCTAAATCATAAAGTCGCAGTCGAAGTTGAGCCCAAAATGCAAGCAAGCCATTTTGTTTGTTTGATTTTCACATCATTTTGACCCTTTCCGTGTTTATTGCACCGAAATAACTACATATAAATTAACTTCCAGTGTAGATTTTAGCCAGGAATTGTACTAATTATTTCACATCAATATGAAATTATGATTGATGTTTTATGGAACAAAAAGGTGTTAAAAAATTCCACATCTGGGCCTTAAAAAAGCCCTAAATTCCACTAGCTTCCGGGGGCTTTGTCCCCTGGACCCCACCCGGTATCGGCTCGGTCGCTACGCCCTCTCGCAACACAGTCACCAAACATACAGGTTGGCACTTCAACCTCAATAATTTTTTGTTTTGGCGCTTCTAATAAACTAGTTGAGAAGGCCTGGTCTATAAAGACCACCTGTATAGGAAGACTTCTCTTTATATAGGCCACCATTTAAATTTCCCTTGAAAAATATTTCTCATTGAAACCCGTACTAAAGCAACCGTCCATGAAGACCACTTGCCTATAATGACTGCTTTTCTTTTTTCTCACTTGAGTAGTTTTCATATTAAGGCTTCACTGCAATTGTCCAACGAAACAATTCATAATATATACAGTCTCCATTTACCCTTTTTTTATTGTAATTATTCATAGCAGGCAGATATAATAGATCTTTACTAGACAGTCTTCTATTTGTTTGCATGATATGAATGTCCTTTTATTTTGTTTATTACACAGCCTGCCAACCTGTCTCCTGTACCGTCTCGTTGCCAAGCAACAGCTTCACAAGCCACACCCATCTATCAGTAAGTCGAATGCTTCACTTAAAAAGTCTTTTTAAAAGTTCTAATCACCTAAAAACCAATTTTGTGTATAGCTAGTATGTTTGAAATCAACAACAAAACCTTTACATTTCATTCTATGGGTTAAACTTAAAGAGCATGCAAGAAGTAAACTATAACATAAAAAAAACATGCATGGAACCCAGATCGAACTTCGCTTCTGTACACACCCTTTCCTATACAAGTGCGTACAGGTGCATCAGACATTTTGTCTCATTTTGTATATGTCCACCCAGGTATTGAATAGGTACCTGGCAGGATTTATCTTGTGTACAGCTGCGGTAGCTAATGCTAGTGTAATAATGTCCAAACCCCTTCAGAAGTGTGTAGGAAAATTGTATCATAACCTGATATGTGCTATGAAAAAATTGTATATTTTGAAATTTTTATGCCTCTACCACAAAGTAGCCGGACGCATAATGTTTTCGGGTTGTCCGTCTATACGTCCGGTCTCGCGACTGCGTTATCTCAAGAACCGATCGATGGATTCTCATGTTTGTATCTTGCAGAGCCAAGGAACTGATTAGATTTTAAGGTCATACATGTAGAAAAGTAGCTTGTAATCACAATATTGTGAGAACCTGTTGATGGATTACAATCCACCTTGAATTTTTTTAAATTGCTTGTTTTGGTTTGTAAAATCGCTCTATGGCGGAGGCATCATTTTTTACTGTGCGCAGTCGAAGATCCATCTAGTTATTATCTTGTGTGTTTTGTTGGTTGTGTTTTCAGAGTGCCAGGTGCGTCCAATCTGTACATCTCACCGATGAAGGAATCACCATTTAAGAGCCCTCAGCCAGTCGGCTCAGTCTCATCTCCTGGTCAAATGACACCAAGGACAAGGTAAGCTTCAGCGTGAACCTTCAACCGTTAATTTTTGATTTGTATCAATTGTTTAAATGTTGGGCATAAAATATATTCTCTGGGGTAAAAAATAAATAAATCACATTATCTATTCCTAATTCAAAAACCTTGTTCAGCACTCAGAAATTGCAGTCCAACAGCGTTAAAGAAATTGAGATCTCTTTGTCTCTTTTTTTTTTTTTGGTTTTCTTTCTCTCTCCATCTCTCTCTCTCTCTCTCTCTCTTACTCTCTTTTTTTCTCTCTCCATATTTCTGTCACTCCTCTCTATCACTTTCTCTCTCACACACGCTCTCTTCATGTTATCTTGCAATTTATTTTTGCATTATCGATCCCAAGTGTAATTGAGTAGCTGTTTAAATCCACTGGCAGTACATGCATGTATATGTAAAAACATCTTCATAAAATGCCGTTGTTCTATTGATTTGATCACAGGACTTTGTACAGCTTTGGAGAGTCTTTGAGTGTAAGTAAAATATGCAATTTATATTATATTATATTATATTCCCCCAATTCTAGGTTTTATACAAGATTAATCTGTGTTTTTACAATTCCAAGTCCTCTGAAAGAAATTATTTTTTTCCTAATGAGGCCCAGGGCATCAAATTACACAGGGGGAAATGTATTATGATAAAGGTCATATTGATCTACTGAGGATATTGGTGGGTGTCATATGTTTGCAGATTTATCAAGTGTCCCTAGTGAAATGCATGCAATTTGGCTTATTTTGTGATCGATGCAACTTGTGTTGTTGTCTTCTTAACTTTTTTTCTTGAGTGAAGAGAAGAGCGTTTATGTCTCCCTCTATTCTTCAAAATTGTTTTTCGTTACACATTTGTTAATATAAATTTTGGGGAGAGATGATTTATTTTAATAGAAGAAATCAATAAGTTTACAGGCAACACTAATTTAGTTGCTTCTCATAATGATGTTGATGTTCTTGTAAATAAGACAAATGAGGAATTAATTAAGATTATTAATTGGTTTCATGCTAATGAATTGGTGATAAATTATGAAAAAACTTATGTTATGTATTTTTGTAAAGAATGTATAAAACATGATATTTCCGATGTAAGATTATTTATGAATCAAATCCCTTTAAGTTGTTCCCAAACAATCAAATTTCTAGGAGTAACCGTAGACGACGAACTATCTCTCTATTGCCATCGTTCCACTATAACTAACAAGATCTCAAAAACTGTAAGATTTCTTATATATTATAATATTGTTTTTATGCTTGAGAAAAATTAATAAACTGAACTGAACAGGCTAATCAGATACTTCGTGGCATCCCATTGCTTCAAGATTGAGATCAATATATTATTCTCTTGACCATTTAGTCTGAACGATTACGTGAGTTCAACCAGCAGGTCGCAAGACCAGAGAGGTCACCTAGACCGTCCAGTAAGAGGCTCAAGTTGGAGGAGCTGGATGGACCGGCAGAGAATGGTGACAGCTCGTCTCATCAAGAAGATGGGTAACAAGAATTAATTGGTGGTGATGTTGATGATGATGATGGTGGTGGTGGTGGTGGTGGTTGATGATGGTGGATGTGGTGGTGGTTGATGATGGTGGTGGTGGTGGTGGTTGTTGATATACTAATAGCGGTGGTGGTGATGGTAGTGGAAGTGGTAAGATTGATGATGTCAAAAGTGATAACAAGATGATGATGGAGATGATAATTGTGATGGTGATGGTGATGATGGTGATGGTGGTAATGGTGATGCTGATGCTGATGCTGCTGATGATGATGATGGTGATGATGATGATGATGATGATGGTGATGATGATGATAAACTGATGAAAATGATGATAATTATGATTCCAGGTGGTGGTATTGATAATATAGATGATGATGAAGGAAGAGGGTTATGATGGTGAAGGTGGTATTTGATGGTATCATCATCATGACCATCATCACTGCAACCACCACTAGCATCACCAGCTTTATGGTGGTACTAGTGGTATTGATGATGGTTGTGGAGGCAGTAATGGTTTTGATGGTGGTGGTGATGAAGGTGATGCTTATGGAGGCGAAGGTTTGATTTTTCCTATGATGTATTTTTTTCAATATTTGTTTCTCTCTCTCCATTATTTTGATGTTATACAGTGGTGATGAAACGGATGGGACCTTTCTGCAAAGAGGTCAAGGAGATCAAGCGATGTCATCATTGCAAAGGAGAATCTCTCAATTTGGTAGGAAAACAAGCTGATTATATACACAATGGCCTGAAATCACAAAGGAGGTTTACACTTAACCCATGGTTTAAAATTAGTGCAAATTAAGCGCAACACAGTTAAGAGGTCCAATATTACACGCTTAATTTGCGTTACCGCACTTTTAAGCCATGGGTTATGTAAATGAAGGTTTAAACCATGGGTTAAATGTAAACCTCCTTTGTGAATTCGGGCCTTAGAGTGTAGATCATGCATGGGGAAGGTCCAGAATTTCTTTAAAGTTAAAGGGGGTACAAGAAGACTTAAACATTTTCTGATCTCCAAAAGGGGTAATTCAAGTGCCAGTGGGAGAGAGGCACACATTTTCTGTTGGACTTGAGGTATGCCAGAGTAGTGTGGGTCTGCTTTACCTCACCCCCTAGACCAAAATGCTTTAAAGAGAAGGTTGAGTTCTGGGAAGAGGTGAAAAATAATGTGTGAACGTTATCGTTATTATGCAAATGTGGAAGAACATCAGGTCAAAAATGTTGCCTGAAAAGCATGGCTCTTCAAATGCTTTAATATTCTAGATATGACATGCAACAGCATAAAAATCTGCCCGATTTTTATGCCACATGTTCGTGTAGTCCCATATACTTATTTCTGTGTACAGTGCTTGTAACTTAACCAAGACTGGGCCAAATTTCTTATCATTTTGATGATTCCAGAACCTTGCAGTACACACCAATACTTGTATGCTAGATGATCATTCTTTTCTGATCGATTCCACACCGTTTATTTCACAGTGCAATCGCATGACCAGAACTCAACTCTATCTTTAAGTTATATTTGAATATGAAGTAATTTCAAAAGCAATCGATTTTAAGAGATATTTCCTCATGGGAGTAAAAGAATGAGAAAAATATCACAAACTTGTTCTTCTGCTTTACAGGAACTCAACTTTCTCTTAAATTTCTTTTCATCTTTGGCAGCTCGACCAGGGTAATATGTGTAAAGCACCATGAGCGTCAGAACCTGGCGGATACCGGCGCTATATAAATGACCATATTATTATTATTATTTTATTATCTACAGCCTCCGACTCCAGAAAGAGACCCCAACCCTCTTCCAGTGATGCAGACCAGACAAATGGGAACACAGCAGAATAACAATCGTCGAAATTCTACTTTCTGCTTCTCGCTCATCCTCTCTCCCAGGCCAGTCATTCATTGGAAACAAGACAAAACCAAAGAATAGTAAATTGATATTCAGGTATATTGCAGAGATTTGTGGAAGTATGAATATTCATTTGACATTCACTGGTAGTTTTTTGGGTACCGTTACATTGATTATTCTGTGAGATTATTACCAGCAAGACCAAAGAAGTATGATAACTCGCTCTTAACCCCCTGACTACTGAATGTTATAGGTCCTATAGGATTAACACAGGGACCACCAGGTTCCATAAGCTTAACACAGGGACCACCAGGTTCCATAAGCTTAACACAGGGACCACCAGGTTCCATAAGCTTAACACAGGGACCACCAGGTTCCATAGGATTAACACAGGGACCACCGGGTTCCTGTAAGCAAAGGGTTAACAAACGGACAGGTGAGAATGTATTGTCTGCTGAGAGCCAGAAGGGCATTAACTCATATCCTGCCATAAGGATACATGCACGCTACCGTTATAGTACTTAGTACAAGCGAGCGCGCTATCGATTGGCTGCTTTATTCATGCGAGCGAGCTACCACTTAGCTGCTTCATGCATGTTTGCTCGCATTCGTAATAGCATTTATTTTTCATGCCCATTGTATTGTGCTGAGTGCTTCCCAAGCGCTGTAGATCACACCATCACATTATCTCAAAATAAACTTGGCACAGGGGGATTTGTGGCTTGGCACAAAGGGGATTAGCCCTGTGGCTCTGGGCTGTGTTCATTATGGCACGATAAGAGTTAAAGGGAGATGGTAGTAAGGTTCCATGTGACTGCAGTAGGTCATAATTCACTGACACTAGACTTGGTGGAAATACCATTGATGGGTGTACAAGTCTTGCCTACAGCAAACCCATAGTCCCATCGAGAAACACACCCAGTCTCTCAGAAAGCCTTCGGCTGAGGGATCTTCAGGCGATTGGTGGGAAATGCAGGGCATTACATAAGGGCTGTTGCTCATAAAACCGGAGGCTAATCCTGGTGATTGACAACATCTGTTGTCGCGTATGCACCTGAATGGTGTCGAATTCCCCATGAGAGCCCACTACTATTCCTCTTGAACTAAATACTTTAAAGGGATTGGGTAACTTTGTCTCAGATTCTGAAACATTAGGGCTTCAATATTACACCATATCACAGACACTGATAACACGTAGGGCCTTGCATCTCGGATTTAACATTGTTAAACGATGCCTTTAATAGAGAGTTAATGCCCTTCTGGCCCTCAACAGAGGGCTTAAATTGTTTACACCTTGAACACCGTCAGTTGGGCTGTAGACATTAAATGTTACCAAGGGGAAAGGAACAGAGATTTCATAGTTGTGCCATTTAGCCTTGTTCACTACTGAAGCAGTAAACCACCTCCTAAAAAGAAATTGCTGAGGCAAAAACAAAACCATTTTGCATAAACATAAATGGCAGGTGAGGTTATATATATGTAAGAAAATGTAAGAAAAACAGAAATGAGAAGCGCATTACACTTTTGTCATTTTGTTTGCTGCTGCGGTTCCTTTAGCCGGTTTATAGGTTCAAGTATGAACGAGGCCTCATTGCTTTCATGTTTTAAGTGTGTTATTTATACCATCCAAGTTGGTAAGATCTATTTATAAGCCACCGTAAGTCTTCCAGCTTTAATATATTGTATTATAGTGTTGTTGATCTTTTGATAAGAAGTGTTAAATCCATGTTATTTATGAACAATTTTAAGAAACCTATGCAACTTTCAAAGACCCATTAGTCTTATTGTATTTTATATCTGCTGAAGTTATGTTGCAGCAAACACTGTAAAACCGATATAATGATGTGATTCTCCTTTTTTTTTAGAATGAAAAGAAAGGGTCAGTATTTTTAAGTTAAAATTGAATTGAGTATTTCATTATTATGTTATCATTCCATTTTGTTAAGGTGATAATGCCCCTTTGCCATTGCCTAGATATTACAAGTCAACTAAAATATCTTCAGCCTATACATAGTATGTGTTATATTAGCAGGACTTCACACTAACTTCCTTTGGAAGGTGATCCGGATCGAACTGTTTACAGTCTGTATGCATGAGACCTATCTAAAAAATCTCAAACTTTTGGGAAGGAGGGGGGGGGGTCCTTACTTGGGCTTGGGGCTCCTGTTTATATTGAGCCCTGCCTATAACCATGTACTCAGTGTGAAAGGAACACAGTATGAAACCAATATTTTCACGTACGGACATTCGACAGAGTGCAGGAGCCCAGACATTTTTGCAGGTTGTTATTTTCCCTGATGATAAGAAGGCTACTTAGAATCCTTGTTTGTGCATTTATTGCCAGCTCATTTTCTTGTGTTTTTAAAATTTGCAACCCTAGGATGACTCCTGAAATTAAGAGCATATATCTATGGAACTTTTATCCTCTTGATAATTTTTATATTACAAATTGTATTCATTCCCCAAATAGCACATAGTGACTACCCTATGCACTGAGGAATCCCTTGAGCAACATTAGCCCGAATCATCTTGTTATTGACTCAGTTCGGTCATGTATGCAGTACCGTATATAAAGGGGGGAAGGGATTTTTCTTTCCTTTTTTTGTTTTTTTGCAAGAGAAATATTCTGATCCTAATCTTAATGTTCATTAATCTGACGGTGCTGAATTATTGTTTGTCATCTTTACTTGACAAAAAAGTGTGTGTGAAGCATTCAAAAGCATCAAATGCTGCAGTTTTGTTATCTCTTTCACCTTTGGTTATTTAAGAAACCTTTCTTGTAACATTGAGATATGACTTTTTAATATTTTGTTACTTGAAATTATTCAATTTTTATACAGTTACCAATGCCAATTAATTTGTTTTTACAGTAAGCAAACTATTTTAGCCATTTTTAAGAGTTGTAGAACTTATGTGTATATAGTTACGATATGTATTCTCAGTATTTGTTTCTTAAGTATTGAATTGACATTCCATTATGAGTTTTACAATTGATTTGTATTTTACATTGTTGGTTTCAAATATAATTAGTATCTATCTGCAGAGTGTGTTGCAGAGACGTAACTGATTTTTGTATCTACATGACCAAAGATCTCGCAAAGAGTCCCAAGAATATACTGTAAAATCAGAATATTTTGCAATTTTATACTTTTCATGATTTGTTGAGGATGGTCATTTTCAGGGCAAAAGACTCATGAATTTCACAAATTTAGTTGTTGTGTCAGTTTTTATTATTTCATGGCATGAAACTTGCAAATCTACATGTAGGTTCTGTTTCACAAAACTTGTTATCAATATCAAGTCATGATAATTGTTACAAGCTACTGAAATCCTTGCATTTGATTGGCTATGAGCACATATGTCATAGATCTGTGCCAGTTGCTATTGATAACAAGTTTTATGAAACAGGGGTCCAGAACCACTTCTGAAATTTGCAAAAAAGAGGTATTGCTGATCAAGAATTTTCATGAACTCGGCTTTAGGATTTTATTTCAGAAATCAATATCTGGTTTCAGTAAGGAAAATGAAAATCATTTATTAATTCTTATTCACCTAAAATCTGAAATTTCCTTTCCAAGGAATGATTGTGCTTTGCAATTCATTGTTTGTTCTCATTTCCTCCAAGTGCTAGTAGAGACATCCATTTTGCAATTTGCTTGAAACACAAATCATTTTTACATTGATTGTAATAATAAAATATGTTATAATTAGTTTGTCTCTAAAATATGCTGATTAGAAATATTTGAGTTTTCTTTCCCCCAATAATATTGGATAACTGTTACGAATACCTTTCTGAAATCTGTTAACTGGAATATTCATATTTAACCAAGTTATTTAATATTATGGGCTCCTAAACTTACACGATTTGGGGCGGTTGCTCGCAGGACAGAAGAATTTTAAATACATTGAATTTTTGTTGATGTATTAATGGGTACTTGGTATCGCATAGTTTGTTTTGTCGGTAGAGTATACTGATGTGTTGTTAACGTTTACCATGTATCAATTTTTGCCTTCATTATGTGTTATGTTTGTGTTGATGTAAGCACAATAAAACTGTAAAGTGTGTTTCTTAATTCATTTTATGACGTGTTTTTTGTCATAAGTAGTGAGACCAAGGTGATAAACAAATTTAGAAAAGGGAAAGACAATGGAGGTTTATCAGGGTAGATGAAGAGAAAGGTATAGGAAAACAGAGAGACATCCAGAGACACACAGAGAGGGGAATGGGGAGAGATAGTTCAATGCACAGCAGTGTTTTTAAGGAAGCATGTCTTGTGTTTAGGACTCAATAACATTTTTTTTATAAAGGTTGTCAAAAGATAAAAGCAGGATTTTGCAACAATCTGCAAAATCTATAAAATACAAAAGTGCACTGTGAGATACATTGAAAAAGATAAAAATCCAAATTTAAATTCATCTAACGTTATTTGAAGATTGGAATCGAGTTAAATGTAATACAAAGTTTTTGGAAATTTATAATTTTGATATATTTGGATGCCCCTGTGGAAGTATTATAAGCACTGAAAAATTTAGCCCCTAAAACACTTCTGCTTTCGAGAAAAATTGAATATAAAAATTTACTGGTGCTCCCGGTAAATTTTGATGAATTTCAAATAGCGCCTACGGCCGTACAATGGTAGCTGCGACCATGAAAATCTCAGAATATGTAGTTGTGATATATAATTTCCAAACGGGAATAGCTAATCGGTCGATTTTAGTCAAGAAACATTGTTTTATAGCTTAATTAATATCCTGACCTTGAGAGGGAGCTATACAACATAAAGGGTTTATTATTTACAATTTCATAACTTTAGACTCGATTTTAACCGCGACAACGATCACTGAATAATGAAGGATCGCATATGCTTCCAATATGTTCATTTGAACCAAATTCATGACCCCATATCAAAACTTTGTATTACCTTTATAAGGAAGAAAAAAAACATTTGATGATAAATTCTCTTCAATTGAGACAAAGAGGCAGATATATCTCATAATCAGGAGTGAAAATGTACACAGAGATTAAAAGGCAAAAAGAGGGGAACAAATTGGTAAAGACATATCGATATACCACACAAAACCAACATAAAATATGCATGCATGACAACAATCTATGTAAGATATTTGTGATAGCATTTATTCAATTCACATTGATTACAACATTATAAAAAGCTTGCATATTTAAAATTTGAATACATAATTTTTCACATGACCAATATATTTACATAGCAACATACATGCATGATTTTGAAATATACAAAGTAAATATCACATAAATTGTATATTGGATTAATAAGCAAATTCACAACTGATATATATTTAGCATTGCACCTTTTTAAATGTAGGATGAAAATAGCAATAGCACTCCTATCGTCCTACAGCATTTATAAAATAGTACCAGGTATGTAATTTTAGGGAAAGAAAGTTTATTAGATTTTGATGCCCTTTTACTCTGAAAATGCAATTATTTAGAAGTTTTGTACATACAATGGCTAGTCTTTCTTACATCTATCAGGAATACCGTATAGTATTTTTACTCATACTCCATGAAAATATTTAAATATTCATTTTATGAGAATGTAAAAATATATCAAAAAGAAGAAATAAACCATGAACCTGTTGTGGTTATACAAAATAAGATATCTCTAAGCCCGTCTTCATTTATAAAGAGCTGCGTTTGATCCGGATCGATTGCAAGTCCTCCAGTCAATCAAAAACTTATAAACAAAAACCCTATCTCTTCAGTACAGAGATGTGATTGATATTAACTTGTGATCAATTTGAATCAATTATAAGTGTTTTTATGACAGGGCCCAGGTATGCTCAAGTTCCTTCCCAGCATGTTGGACAAATTCATATAATATATTCGCCATAATGGGAAGATTTCAAGATAACAACAATCGCCATTATATATTCACCATCGACTTTCCTTCTCCAACGTAAGATGAAAACAAATTATTGTAGTTTGATTACGAAACATACAATATGATATAAATACCGGTAGTTCCTGTTTCATAGAGCTTGTTATCAACAATAACACTGATCATACAATACTCAATATAAGCTCAATCATTGCATTGATTGGCTGTAAGCACATTTGTCAATTAATTGTATCGGTTGCTATTGATAACAAATTTTATGAAGAGGGGTCCTCGTGTGCTTCATAAGAAAGTAAGTAGAAAATAGTCAAAATAGATAACAAATCTAATGATTACATTCTTTATCTGTTTGGAGCTACAAAAGCATAAACTCTATCAATGCCATTCTAGCTCCAAACAGTCAATATTCTTTATCCATTAACCAAGTATGTATAATATATATTTAACCAACAATTCGTAGACTGACACTGAACAGCAGATATCACGGCAGATTTCAGAACAAACTTTTGCATGCATGTCTTAAACAAGAATATCGACGGAATAAGCTGGAAGAAACTTTCTGCATAAATAGCTACCTGATGGTGTTGATCACATTGTAAAACATTTCAAGAAAATTTCTATCTGAAGTCTATCTACCTTCTCTTACATAATTTCTAGAGTGAATCCTAACTTATTATATTGTCTGTTCAGGGCCAGATAAGTGTTGACTTTGAGTTAAAGTACATGGGTAAACACCCTCGAGACTCCAAGGGGATAATATTTGCTCTATCATTTCTATATCCCAAATGTTGCTGCTATGACAGGCAATGTTTCCATTATAGATAGAGGGGTGATTATTTGCAACAATCGTGATTACAGAAAAATACCCAATGTTTTTCTTTGTGATTTGCTGCATGTATTCACTTCTCTACACCAGTATGGATTTGAGACATATCTCCCCAGACCTGATGTTCAGACACTTTTGAAAGCTACAGTAATACATCAGAGATAATACAAGAGCACACATCTAATATATCCATACATGTATGATATTCATTTTGAAAATGCTTTTTATCTGTTGACAGCCCGAAAGGATATAAACTCTATGTAAAATTAAATGAGTTAAAAGCCTTCTGGCTGTCAACAAATGATGTCATCTTAACATTCCAAACACATTCAATGCCCTTTTGGCTCTAGAGAAATGATTTATACTTGTACAAGAGCTTACACTACATTTATCTTGTGAAAGCTGTGACCATAACATTCCAAAATACTCTGTGGCACTGCCACTTTTCAGAACGTACAGCATCTTTCTTTCTTCGCGAACTCTCCCTTCAAAAGCATAGTCGGCATACTGTAATGGTGGAGAATATAACAATAGAAATTATCAGTTCCTGCCTGATATTTACGTTCTTAAAGATGACTGAAGGTTACCTACTGCAAGGGTTCTGAAAGTGACTTTCAGGTTGCTGAAGGTGACCTTGATTGCTCTGAAGGTGACTTTCATTCTGCTATCTGCTCTGCTTCCTTCTCTTCTGGTTCCTTCTCTTCTTTCTCCTCTTCTTTTTCCTCTTCTTTTTCCTCTTCTTGTATATCGTTTTGTTCTTCTTGGGCAATTTCCTCTTCTTTTTCCTCCTCCTTTTCCTCCTCCTCCTCCTCGTCCTCCTCCGTTTGCTTCTTCACTGGCTTCTTCCTAGGGTTCTCCTCCTCATCCAAATCTGATTTTTCTTTCTTTTTCATCTGCAAAAGAGAAGTGTGGTAAATTTTATGAATATTTTCATGGTCAATTGTTTAAAGAAACAGGCAAGTTTTGTCTACTGTAGAGATGAACAAATGTGAGCAATTAACACCAGGTTAAACACAATTTATAGAATAAATATCTATGGAAATTGACTTAGACCTCCCTGCAAGGTCACTGACAGGTGGTTATCTCATCAAATCAGCTCTCAAATAACATAAGAAAAAGGGGATCATGTGGCACCAGCTGTCACCAATTAGGCATTGTTTGCCCTATAGAGGGCGCAAGTAGTTATACGTAGTACAGTGGGGCTTTAAAGAAGTAGAGATGCGCATAGGCAAGTAAACTGACCTCTTTCTGCTCCTCCTTGCGCTTCTGTATCTCCTCCTGCTCCAGCTCCCACCAGTTCCTGGGGTACCTGGCAATGTTATCCATGAACTGCTCATTCTCCTCCCACTGTCTGTCCCACTCCAGATGGTTGTATTCTGGCTCCCTCGCCAGGATCCTTCTCAGTATCTCCTGGTTCTCCCTGGTCACCCGGAGCAGCTCTCGTTGACGCTTCTCACGGTTCAGACTGCATGGGAGGGAGCGAGGGAGGGGTTAAAACACTTCCACATTAGTATTCATGTTTCTAACCAAAGTTGTTCATTGGATCGTGATAAAAGTGACCTCTTTGTTGCGTTTAATACCCATGATTCTTATAAATTTACAGTTTATGTATTAATTTGAAAACACAAAACATATGAAGCATAACTGAGGAAAGCACAACACGAAATTTGATATAAATATAGAAGATGCAGTATAATTTTCACAGTCATCCATGATTATAGTTAAATAGGAAATTTTTGTCTAGAAGGATATTTTTTCTTCAAGCTACTTGAATCTGTATCCAACTCGTACAAAAATGACATTTCTACAAATGAATGATGAACATACTGAAGAGCTGAACATACCATACAATACAATTTTTTGTTATATAGTATTCTGATTCTTTTTGAATAAATAAACATTTTAGTGAATATTTACCTTCTATGAATGTAATTATTCCTGTTATCTACTCTTCCTCTCGTTCTCATGATGACAGACATCTTCTCCAGTAGGATTCTGTTATCTCTCTCAATCACAGCTAAACGCTCCTCCTCCAACTGTAAAACAAAAGAAAATGAAAGTTAATAAGTATCCAGCTTGATTTGCCTTGAAATGAAATGGGGGTTAAATATAACAAACTTAATCCCCCTTTGCATCGTATTTGTGTAAGTTAAATGCTGTAGGGTTTAATGTTGTCACATGTATAGAGAAGGCATTTTTTTAGATGTATCTTATAAAATATATCAGATCAAATCAATCAAATTTTTGCTTCCATAATTCATTTCTTTTCTTTCATGTTTGATTTGAATGACTGAACTGCTATTGTTATTCATTGTTAGGTATATGATAAACAATTTGTTATAACCATTACATGAACCTTCTTAAAATCTTGAATATTGAGCAACTTAATTACAAAGCATATCTTTGAACTAGATTTAATCATTTTACAAAACACATTTGCCCCTGGTATATAACCAAAAAGATAAATTATGTTCTGTATGAAAGGCTCTATGCAGTTGTTAAAGAACAGGGACAGTTGACATATTCATCGGGATCAAAATAATTTTTAGTTCTCGATGCCTAAAATATCTTGAGATTTGTTTTGCATTTAAGTTCTCATCTACACACCACTCTATATATGATAAGGAACTTAATGGCTGCTACATTGTAGTATTTTGTTTTAGGTTGCATTTGCAGTTTTTTGTCTGCATGTACAGGTAGAATAGATGCAATGTAGAAGAATTATTATACCAGCTTCATATTCTGAAAGATAGTACCTTGTTCTAGCTCTTACCTGTAATTTCTTGAGTTTAAGATGAAGATGGACATATGTTGTTGGCGGTTTGGTGTCGACCATTGGTCTGGCTTCTTTAACCTGGAAAAATTACAAAAAGAGAATCAGTACATTTGAAATAGATCTACATCAATTCTAAAATTGGTTCATGAATTCACTACATTCATTCAAACAAGAGAGCATGGGAACAAGTCAGTACTTGAATAAATATGTCTTGTGACAGAAAAATCAGTCTACATGCTTGGACTTTGGAGGAGTTTTTAAACATATTTTGTTATTTGAAGCTCTTCTGGTTCGGTGAAGATATCCCTGAACGAAATAGACTCAGTGATCTTTTCGGCCTACTGCAACAAACTTCTCGAATACTGTGCACTGTGATTAAGAATTTATGCAATCACAAATATTACAAAGTTATATTTACAAAATAAGCTAATTAACTTATAGAAATGGTATATTTATATGTTCCAATAAACTTCATTTGACATCTGTGGCTTACTTCTGGAAAATGATGTATCATCTTTTCATTATCAGTCATTATTTTCAAAAATATTTATATTTTATCCAAGACATGCATGTACAAATTGTATTAAAATTTCATTCCATATATTATTTGTAGTTTCCATCATTCACAGACAATAGGTTATTCAATAAATGCCTTGAAGAATAACCAGCACAATTTTCTAAAAATAATACAACCTATCATTTTGTTTTGCCCATTTTGCTTACTATTTTGACTACATGCATTAATACATACCTTCTGTCTGTGTTCATCGTAATATTTCTGATCCCACCTCTGCTGTAGCAGTCGGTTGTGGCTCGGCAAAATAGACTGGTACGATTTGTGCATATTGCGTTGATAATGAAACAGATATTCCGAATAAAATCTACAAGAAGTAGAAGATGACCTCCCTGTCCTGGTTACTTGTACAGAAATAATACGAAAATCTATTATTTTCAGCGTTTCTTCCTATGTTGTGCGTGGAGTTGAGTTCAATATGCCGAAATGACCTCTAAATAATATGCAGGCGATTATGCAGGCGATTGTGCACGGGTCATAACAAATAACACGCATACACACGCTGGTTATGTCGCTAAGCAATTAGTCAATGGTACGACGCATGCGCACAAGTGACAGACACCTGTCCGTACGGCGTAGCCATAGCAACAGCACTGTCAGTTCGCGGGAGTGTTTATTTATTACAGGTACGCGCCGATGATCGCCTGACTGATTATATCATTTACAGGGAAAGTGGGTAATTGATAGAGTGGCAGACTGTTTAATTGGAGGCAGAGGAGGAAATAATTGCCGGTGCGATCCAAGAATTGTGCGTAATCGTCGTGCATATAGGAATATTTTGTTTTCTTGATAGTTATACCGTATTTAAGGGTCGCATTTGATTTTTATACGAATTCAGGTTTACAAGAAATCCTTGTTTATAGCTGATGCGGTATATTGATTGCTCTTTTTTTCAGGACGATGTTAGAATCATAGCCTTCGGTGGACCAACAACTGTACCCTCCCCCACCCCCCCCCCCCCCCCTCTCTCTCTCTCTCTCTCTCTCTCTCCCTCTCCCTCTCCCTCTCCCTCCCTCCTATTCCTTTTCTCATCATTCTTCGTTCATTGCATGACTGTGGCAATCAAAGATGAATTAAACGAGGCAACATAAAATCAAATTCGTAGTGATACATATATTTATTAAAGATTATAATCTAGCATAGGAATGTCTTTTATAATAATTATCATAATTTCAGATTTAACCTATAGGGCCTATAGCAACATGCAATTTTTTTTAAACACGCACGCACACACACAACTATAGTGACACTAAAATACACATATCGTATAAAACACCTTCATGAGCAAATGGAAGTAAGAAAAAGCTACGAAAGACTAGATGAAATTTGGCATGATATATGGAAAGTGTCAATCGAAATCGATACGAAATTCGCTTGGTTAGAAAAATATTTTTGTTTTCTTCATGTTCTTCGGGGAGCTTCAAATTTTAGACGCAACGTAACATCAGTTCTGATGACCAAAGATATGAGGCAAATTTCCTATTTCTTTCGTACAACATATGCCGTAAACATCATAATATGAACTGAAACAAATTATAATTACATTTTCTTTATCATGATGTCATTCTATTATTATTATTTTCGTTTGTTCTTCCTGCTAAGAATATTATTATGCTGCTTTGTCCTTTCAGCCTCTTACAAAATTATATATATATATTAATTAGCACTGTACTTTTTAATTACTAATAGGCATCTAGGTGTTGAAAGATGATGACAAGTATAGAAATACTTCTAAAGTTTACGATATATAAGTGCGTTTGAAAAAAGAACTTGACTTATTTGTCTTATTTTGTGCTTAGGCTCTTTCTATTTGATTTTCTTGCGTTGAGCCATCTTATGTTTTATATTTTACATAAAATAAGAAGTTTCTGTAGATTTTAACTGCATCTATGAACATAACAGCTAATGCTGATGATTAAAACCTTTACCAACTTACAGTATATAATACATACAGATTATGTAGTGACAATGTCAAAAACCTAAGCTCTTTTGCATAAAAATACCCGAAATATGAATGTGATCGCATTTTGGTGCACTATATATCTGCAATCCAGGATGATTATAAGTCATGTTGTTACACCAAATCATATTCTGCAATCTACGATTTCACATATATATACCTTTAATTGGTACAAACCAACAATGTTATAAAAAATAACAATTACACAGATTGTTGTCTTGAAAGCGAAAAGTTGAAATGTTAATATTTTTCAAAGAGTATGTTTCAGAAGATCAGGGCAGAAGATGATTCATTGATTTGCTACACACATGTGGAAGTATATTTGGTATAGGCCCAATATAATGCTGAGATGGACAGCCGTAATAAAACATCGTAATACAGCACATATAAGCCTAGTTTAATACTATTTATTTTGTAATTAATGGAGGGATGGAGAGTATCTTTGTATCTATTAAATATTGCAACAAGTAATGTTTATTCATTGTCATGTGTACCAATAATTCAGCTTTGGTGTGATTTTGAGACTGACGTAGTTATTAAAAACAAATGATGATGATTTTTAAAATAATTTAGCAGTGGCATGTATTTAAAAAAAAGTGAAAAGAAGTGGGCGGTTTCCTCCCCGGCCCGGGATGGAATATGTCTGGATACTGTGCAATCCCAATAAGCCGAAGGTTCCCTGAAAGATGTATTAATTTTTGTTTGGGGCCTTCGGGAGGGGCATACGTCGTATCCCATTCATACTGCATAGGCCACTGTGGTTCTTTTCAGCATTTTCCTGTAAAAATCCTGTCTTGTTCATTTTAAGGCAGTAACTTTTTTTTCTTTCAAATAAAAATTGTTTTCATTTTTCTTGTTTTTGTTTATTTGTTTGTTGTGTTGTTGCTGATTTCATATCAATCTGACATGAACAAGACACACATGTACGATTAGTTAGTAACATGAAACCTTCAACAACCGAAAAACACGCAAAACAATCAAATAGTTGTTTTCAAACAGCTAGAATTTTTTTTTTTTTAAAGAATTTAAAAACCTTATTTTTATTATCTACTTCTTGTCGTATCTTTTTCTTTTTTTCTCTTTCACAGAACATGAAATAACTCTCTCTCAAGCATCAAGGAATAAAAAGAGAGGAAAAAACAACAGGTGGATTATTTTTATCATCTATACTTCTTGTCGTGTGTACCTTGTACTTTATAACCACTAACATAACTATTCATCAATATGAAACTTTCAAATAACACCAAACAATGAAATGGATGTCTCTCACACATCACGAAATGAAAAGAGAGAGAGAAAAAAAGGGTGAATTATTTCTATAATCTATTTTTTTTCGTATGTATCTTTGCCTTTGTAACCACCGACGTAGCCCTCTGCAGCCTTTGCGTCGAAGTCCTTCCTTCCGTCCAGGCCCTTGCCTTTGCCACTCTCATCGAAACGCTCCTTATGAGAACCTGTATATTTGGAAGAATCGGTTAGCCGATCGACTCCTCCGGCTTTCGACGCTTTTGTAGCACCCTGTATCAATGAAACAATATTGAAAATTTGGATATTTGTTGCTTCATTCTGTTTTCATAAACATCTTTGTTTCTTAAAATCATTTTCTTTCTTTTTAAAAGCTGTTCAAAAAAAAATGTCGGCAAACGAGTCAGCAAAATAGGCCTTCCCCCATTCATTTTTAGTGTGTGATGCCCACTCGGCAAATCCTAATTTTTCAATGGCACATATTCTCAGGCGACAAATGACTGACCCGCGGTCAATTATTCATACTAACCCAATTCCCATCTTCAACCCCGGATAAACACTTAACCCCAGCCCTAACCCAACCCAACTCTAATCCTAACACCAAATCTGAACCTAAACCTAAACTTAACTTAAATTCAATAACTTATAACCCTAGTCCTAAATCACCATCTTCGACGAATAAAGCCCTTAGAAAATGTTGAAGAAGCATGCGTATGATCGCCCCACTCCCCCAAAAAGTGTCTGCTGTTGGATTTTTTTTCTCGACAATCTCGTCATCACACTAAACCCTAACCCTAAACTTCAATTCAATTAGGTTCAATTAAGTTTATTCCTTTCCATAAAAATCACATTACAAACAAAACTGTAAATAACATGCAAAATCGTTCACTAGAATATACATAAGTACATTAAAATATTAAACAATAATGGAAAAAGGGAAGTTATAAAAACCCAAATAAATGAGTTTGTCGAGATATCTCCCCCAAAATAATTAAACAAATTGTGATGAACATAATAAAGATTTGAAATTACATAAAACTTATTTTGCCCCAAAGAAAACTCGTATAACAACAGAAACGAACAAAAAACCATACAAGCCCTACAAATACACACATATATATAAAGTGGAAACTTAAAACTAACCTACAATCAACTAGCAGCCCTAACTCTGAACCTCGATCTTTGACAAAATAATACTCATAGAAAATGTCACTAAACCATTATGTAAGATAACCCCCCCCCCCCCAAAAAAAAAAAAAAACTATTGGAAACTAGTCATCAAATTTGTTCCAACATCTCCCGCCCCGCCCCCCCCCCCCCCCTATTTAAAAAAATTTGCGACACCCCCTTTTTAGCAAAAAGTGCTTACCGATGTACCAGGTCCTTTGCCTGCGCAGATCTTCTCAATCAGCTTTTGGACGTCGTCTTTGCTCCCGTACTTCTTCTCGGCACATAATGCCAGGGCCTTTTTAAACTGGGCAAAGTTGATCTTACGATCAGTCTTAGATTTGACCTCAGGTCTAAGGGGATGAGGAAAGATAAGAATAAAATCATCTTATTAGTGTTACTAATTAGCAGTAGCAGTAGTAGTAGTAGTATTAGTAGTAGTAGTGGCAGTAGTGGTAGTAGCAGTAGTAATAGTAGAAGTAGTAGTAGTAGTAGTAGTAGTAGTGGTATTAGTAATATTAGTAGTAGTAGTAGTAATAGTAGTAGTAGTAGTAGTAGTAGTAGTAGTAGTAGTAGTGGTGGTATTAGTAATAGTAG
>JAVYIG010014947.1:0-38631 GCA_035222895.1 Strongylocentrotus droebachiensis | reverse complement strand
CCTATGGCGGACAGGTATTTTGTGGATCCACCTTACCAGCACCTATAACTTCTATTGGTCCAGAGATGGTAATCTGGTTTCGATCAGACAATATCAAGACCATGCCAGGATTCATAGCCAACTACAGAATAGAAGTCGTGCCACCAACAACCACGCGTCATTCCACCGAACATCCGTAACTCTCAAACCTCCCACGGAAACAGCTATCGCTACCAAACCTCCTACGGAACCATTTTTCACTACCAAACCGCTTACTGAACCGGCTGTCACAATCAAACCTCTTACGGAACCAGCTATCGCTACCAAACCTCCTACCGAACCGGCTGTCACTACCAAACCTCTTACCGAACCGGTTGTCACTACAAACCTCTTACCGAACTGGCTGTCACTACCAATCCTCTTACGAAACCGGCTGTCACTACCAAACCTCTTACCGAACCGGCTGTCACTACCAAACCGACTTCGGAACCATTTGTCACTACCAAACCGACTACGTTACCACCCACAACTGCCAAACCTTCTACGGAACCAGCTGTCACTACCAAATCAACAACAGTACCACCTGCAACTACCAAACTAACAACAGAACCACCGATAACTACATTACCACCTGCATCTACTAAAGCCACTACGGAACCAGGTGTCACTACTAAACAGACTACGGTACCAACTGCAACAACTAAACCTACAACGGAACCAGCTGTCACTACTAAAACGACCATTGTACCACCCGTAACTACTAAAACTACTCCGGAACCACATGTCACTACCAAAGCTACCACGAAACCAGCCGTTACTACCAAACCTACCAAGGACCCAGTCATCACTACTAAACCGACTACGGTACCAGCTGACACTACTAAACCTACCACAGAACCAGCTGTAACTGCAAAAACGATTGCTCAAACTACAACTGCGTCCAGTGATTCCTGGAAACTTTCACCGGTAGTTTTGGTGTTCTAAATCACCCAACTACCCAACACATATCCGAAAAATTACAAAGGTACCTACACCATCGTTGTTCCTGCTGGACAGAGGATCGTGTTGGAATTCAAAGATTTTCAGATTGAAAGTGACGACGGAGATTTTAGTGACAGCACGACCTGTTCGTTCGATTACGTTGAAGTTTACCTTGGTCATGACATTCGAAGGCCAATGAGGTGAGCACTGTTTTTTGATTGGATGCTTTCCTTTCTCAGCGCGTTTGTAGATATTTAACGCAAAATCCTTTAAAAAAAAAAGTTTTATTAGGAAGAGATTCACTTTAAGTACCGTCGCGGCATTCCAATGTAATGTGAATTGTTTTCTTTTTAGTAATGAGTGCACTGCATTTACCGGAATTAGATGTTCATGGTTGTTATTCTATTCAAAAATCCATGGCTTATTGTAAGAGCAGATATCTGAGTGAATGGAGGGGGAGGGGGAGAGGGGTGTAGTTCGTCAGCCCCGACTATTGTTTTTGTTTCCGGAGCTTCAAAACAGGAGGAGGGTGTACCTGGTTCCACTTTAACATGAAAAAGCCTTTGTCAATGATTCTTCATCAATCAGGAAGTTAGCAGATAATGAATGCAATGTGGATGTCTTTTCCTTCACAGACTCTGCGGCAACAGGGCACCCGAAGCCTCGCTGGTATCTCTCGCCAACACCATGACATTGGAGTTCGTCAGCGATTGGTTCTGTCGAAAAACGCGGCTTCTCTGCTTCCTACCACACGATCAACGACTCAACGACTCTGCCGGAGTTTGGGTCCTAGATGTCGGAAACCACACCAACTCCGCTTCAGCAACCGGACGATATTTTGTTAGCATGTGTGTAGTAACTACAAATCTCGCTATCAGAAATTTGCTGGATATTATTTGATTTGATTTGATAGGTACCTTTTGTGAAATTGAGATTTGAGCTTGACTTATATTTTGAAAAATGAAATTATAAAAAAAGGATACCGATGGTTGTTTACATTAGTATGACAGGGTCAATGGAATTATTACATAATCTGCAAAAAAGGAAAGTAAACAAAAAATGAAGGCTCACCCAATAAACAAAATCACGTCAATATCAAGGTATCGACTAGCCTATCCGATAGGCGTCGGGCTAAATGGCAAGTGTACTAATCGCGTTTGGGAGACTGACATCGACGCGGGCGTCAGCCCGAGCGCCTATAATCACTGGTCAACTCATCATTATTCATATATGTGTATCGTATGTGTGACGAGCGTATTCTCATGCATGATTCATAAGACTAGCCTTATTTGGTGATCGATCACTTTGATTTAACCAATCAAAGATCATCTCCGCGTTCCCCATCGCTCATTGGCCTATTTTGGTCCATGCTCCATAAATATTCATGAAAGAGCTTTGCAGGGGGTTCGTAGATTTTCTACGAACGAAACATGGTACATAAAAGAAAATAAACTTTTCGCATTCACCAGTGATGATAGGCGCTCGGGCTGACCGCGCTAATGTTACTCTCCATATAAACGCGATTAGATTACTTGTAAAGCCCGACGCATATCGGATAGGCTAGGTATCGACTTGAGGAGAGTTACGTTCTTCAAACACCTGATATTTACGTAAATGTGTTAATACGTTTATTGTACTAGGTCACTTAAAACACACGTACACTAAATCATGCAATTGTCACTGCAATATCACTATTATAATAACGTGATTATCCCTACCTTGGAGACCATAGTTTGTAAGCATAATAATCGAATTTTTGTTTGGTTATGAAATTACATCTTCATAAACGAAATTATCACATTCTTTAGAATTTTTAGAATCGCGTCACAGAAACACGTGAAGCGTTAGTGATAGTTTTAGTCAAAATATCTGCGTGAAATTCACGTAAATATTACGAGGCTGACTTGAGATGAATCATGTTCTTCATTCACGTGAAATTCACGTGAAATTTACGTCGAAGAGGAAATATGTTACTGTAACCCGCGTTCAACCCAATAATTACGCAAATGTTACACAATAGATGAACCAAAATAATGACGTTCTCATCCCGTTTCTTAACATGTGTTTCAGATCTTCCATAATTACGTCCAGGCGCGCCAGAAGCAGTTTGGGATTAGAGGGGGTGGGGGTGGGGGGGGGGGTGCGAACATCCCAGAAGAGAAAGCTAGTTGCAACTAGTCCAGTTGATGAACCAGTTAATGCCAACTGGTAACCCTGGAAATTGAAATGGGCTAAATGATCCAGTTGATCCAGGCCAGTTAGAATTCAACTGGTCTAGCTGAGCCATTAGAACCATTTGATAACACTTCCAACCAGTTGAACGGCAACAACACTTCGTTTCTGGTACGTCTGTATTTCCAATGTAAGGGCATTGGTAAAGTAGACTTACATAATTGAATTAATCGAAAAAATTTCATATACTTGTATTTTATTGAAATTATTTTAGTTCATAGTTAATGTTTCCCTTATTCATGTTTAATTAAATGCGAAGTATCGAAATGTCCTAATAACTAGTAATTTATATTTGTAGTATTTTCGAAATGAATTGCATATAACTAAATCATTAGTAATCAAGAAATATGCTGTAAATTCAGATACATTGTTAAAAATCATAGATCTGCACGCACCCCATATTCAATATGCAAATTAATTGGTGTCAGCTGGTTCAACTGGAAATATGCCAACAGTCAGTCATCAACTGTAGCAACTGGAAATATGCACACAGACCAGTTATCAACTGGTGCAATGAAAATATGCCAACAGTCAACTATCAACTGGTGCAAATAGAAATATGCCAACAGTCACGGGATTATCACCAGGGAACTTGAATGGTAACTGTGAAACCGTCAAGACACACAAGAATAACTCATTGTTCACACCTAAAAAATCACAGATTCACACCTAAGAATCAGTTTAAGTCACGAGATCATCACCACGGAACTTATGGTAACTTTGACCACCATTAAAAATAAGTGTTTTCAGACACCTAAGAATTACTAATTTTACACACCTAAATATCGCGGATTCACAGCTTAGATTAGTAATCAGTTTTAGCCACGTGATCATCACCAAGAAAGTTATGGTAACTTTGAAACCATTTAAATGGGTGGTATTTTAAGACACCTAATAATGACTAATTTTTCACACCTAAAAATCACGGATGCCCAGCTTAGATAAATAATCCGTTTGAGTCACGAGATCATTACGGCGGAACTTATGGCAACCTTGACTACCATTTAAAAAGGTGTTTTAAGACACCTAATAATAACTAATTTTTCACACCTAAATATCACGGATTCACAGCTTAGATTAGTAATCAGCTTGAGCCACGTGATCATCACCAAGAAAGTTATGGTAACTTTGAAACCATTCAAAAGAGGTGTGTAAGACACCTCAAAATTACTAATTTAATACAACCAGAGATTCACGGACAGAACAAAAAGACGATAAGCCGGTGTAAGTAACGTGATTATTACCATCAACCTTGGATAACCTGTGAAACCAATCGATAAAGGTGATTAAAAGACCAAATAATTACTTATTTATCACCATCATCGGTTAACGGATAAAAAAACTCGTTGGTTGGTCAAGTGGTTATTTGGTCATAAACACTTGATTTACAGAGGTAAGTTGAATCACGATACTCCAGTCGCGTGATAAATTGGTGGTCTTTAGGTTAGATGAAAACGTAAACAGGAGTACCTTTTTTGTTTAAATGAAGACACGTGTCGATAACGTTTAAATCTAGTTCAAAAGGCACCATACTTTAAAATCACTTAAAGTACACTCCCAAACGAGGTTATTTTTTAGTATTCTGTTTATTGGGCAAAAATAACAATTTCTTGCCGTTGAACATCCAAATCATGCACTTTGGGGGTAATGTTTATCTTCTATCAAAATTATCTTTCTTTGTATATGTTTTTGTTTAATTAATTCAAACAACGTAAATTAGTTCAAATAAATTCTGCATATTAAATTAATTGTCGAGTTTGGGTTATTTGTTGACTGTTGCTCGTTTTAGGGGTTCTTGTTGTTGCATGTAACAATAATAATTATTAAGTTTTGATAAAATTGTGGTATTTTTTGATACGAACAAAGCGGAACGGAAAATTAACACTAGTCGAATGTATTGTTCTCTCTACTTGTGTCATGATACTGGAAACCACTTACTAGGGAATTTAATAAGACGGGTGATAAACTTTTTTTTGTATCATACTTCCCCGACCTAAATACCGTGATAACTACCATCATAGTATTAGTATGATAATTGGGGTTAGAGGCAGAGGCGGTTCTCCCGGGGGGGCAGGGGGGGCACAGTGTTTTCTTCTAATAAGTGCCCCTTTTCCTTATGATAAGTGCCCCCATTAAAAAGAGAGAGCTCCTTCCCCTTCTCATAACTACCGCTTTCCCTTTCTAATAAGTGCCCCTTTTCCTTATGATAAGTGCCCCCATTAAAAAGAGAGAGCTCCTTCCCCTTCTCATAACTACCGCTTTCCCTTTCTAATAAGTGCCCCTTTTCCTTATGATAAGTGCCCCCATTAAAAAGAAAAAGCTCCCTCCCCTTCTCATAACGGCCCTTTTTTTAAATTTGAACGGTGCCCCCTTTTCATTCAACAAATGCACATTTTCCTTTATTATAAGTGCCCCTTTTACATTTTCATAAGTGCCCCTTTTCATATCTGGTCAGTGCCTCTTTTCACCTCTGATAATTCCCTTTTTAATAATGATACGTGCCCCTTTTCCTTTCTAATAAGGGACCTGTCCCCTTTTCACCTCTTATAAATGCCCCTATCAAAATCTGATGGGTGCCCTTTTTCCGTCAACAAATGCCTATTTCCCATTTTCGTAAACGCCTCTTTTTCATCAGGTGAGTGCCTCTTTTCAGGTGAAAAAATGCCTCATGTTCACCTCTTATAATTATCCTTTGTACTTTGACACGTGCTCCTTTTCTTTTCTAATAAGTGTCTTATCCCTTTCGATAATTGTCCCCTTTTCATGAAATCATTAAACATGCCCCTTATTTAAAGCGACTAAGAGCAATTTCCCCCAAAGTTCGCTCGCTGCGCTCGCTCGCATTTAAAGATGATATAATTATGTTAGTTATCAAAGGTCTTTTCAGTCTTCCGTTAAGAGAATGTGCTTATAACCCCATCACGATTGGCTTTTTTCCTCTTTATAAGATGTAATTTTTCGCACTGCGACCTCGCAGATCTTTAAAATTTTTCTCGCTCGCTTCGCTCGCTCGTAAATGCATATTCAGACATCCCACCCAACTGTAAAGTATGATGCTTAAGCGATATCTTGTATGATGTATGAAGAGAAACAAATATTGAAATCATCCCTGATAATGTAATCACAATGCAGGGGTATGTACCAATGTCTAAAAAATTGTATATTTTGAGATTTCCCACTGTAGGTGCCCTTTTTTCTTCAGAAAGTGCCCTTTTTTGTTGGTGCCCCCCCCCCCCACTTTGGAAGTCGCTCGACCGCCCCTGGTTAGAGGGATAAACGCTGAATCACATGGATCCGAAAGATATGTTTAATTGGCAGTCAGCGGTCACGGTTTCGTTCTCACATCTCATCAACGCTCCGTAACACTCCATCATAACTGATCTTTTCCTCCTCATATTTTGGTGACATTTAGCAGTGAAAATACGACAAAATCCGATAACTAGGATTATTGTTTGATTTTGTATTTCTTACTTAATCTATTTTATTTGTTTGCCATAGAACATATTTGTACTTTTGACATATACACCAAAATTACACTCTTTATTCAAAATGTAGCCTTTTGGTACAGGCATGTTTTTTTTTCTTCTCCAGAAGACAGTCGCTTTCTATTTTTATGGGGCTTACTGAACATTTAAAACGCCAAAGAATTACGCAGATGGGGTCTCTTTTAGAACGTATTTCATCTTTTCGTGTTATTTGTGGTTATAACCCAGCATAATGTGGATTTAAGGTTAACATTATGATTGAGAGTTAGATATTGTATGTGCATATTGCATATCTGTGATGCTAAGCCCCTTGAATGGCGGATGTGAAAAGTCGTGAAAAGTAAAGAATTGCCCCAAAACTTTTAATCGTGAGGTAAAGAATTGTTCATACCAAAATGCATATGCATCCAAATTACAAAGCAGTCAAAATGGATTCCACTTGAGTGGCATTATTGTGTCATTATTAGTGATTAAGCTCTGTGGTTGGTTGTTTCAACAACGCTTTGACGTTTTGTCTGACCAATCAGAAGACGCCGCTGTACTTGTCGTTCTTTGATTGGCTAACTCGGTAGCTTGCTAGCCGGCCATTCACGTCTTCCCTTCGTGCTTTAACGTCATCTGGTTGGCTGACCAGTGACTTCTGAGCATATTGCAAGAGTTTCTGTGAAGTCTGCAGTCTCTGTTGTAAATTTTGTTTCTCTTTTGAAAGATCCCGTAACTGAAAAAGCATAATGGGAAAAGGATTTGAACCCCTTTAATCTTACTTTTTTATCTCCATAGTCATGATAGTAGTATACATTTTTCCATGCAGAGACCTATATCATTGACATGTTTCTTACTGTGTGTCTTTCCCAAATTTACACATCATGTACATGGCGATTAATTTTTTTGGTTCAGCCAACAGTATTGGTAACTCGTTTTTCGACGAATTTGTTCATTTATTTGTTTATGCTGTTGTTTTGTTATTCTTAAGTTTGATAGGCCAATATTTTTTCTCGACTTGAACATTATATTTTAGTATGTGAGGATAGCTTCCAGGTCAGGAAGAGAAATATATTGCATTTTTAACACTTTAATTTACCAATTACACTTTAAATTCACAAAATATAAACAGGGTTAATAAAACTATACAACTCAACAACGTAAAGACAAAACTGAATATTTGAATTAAAGTAAAATAACATAAAACACGGTTAGTCATAATTACACATGCTAACATTGAAATATGCACAGTATGACGAAGTTAATTTGCGGATATAATGGGGTATATTACTTAAGGCAGAGCCTAACCTAAAAATGGGATAGTCAAAATGCCAAGCTAAAAATAGTCGAAAAACTAATGTAGCCTCAGCTTGGTATATGACTTCTCTCATAAATTCGGAACTATAATAGGACGTAATAAAATATAATAAATGTATTTGTATTTACAATGGCACTTAAGTATATGTCTAAGAGATATATTAGAGAAATGAACCGATTGAGGTAAAAACCGAAAATAGGAGAAAGCTTACCCGATCTTGATGTTTAGCGGAGTTTATTTCTGCAATGCCTAGTCTGCTCGTCAGGCGTTTGTTCTGATCGTTGATTGTGCCACATTCAACCTTCAGCTCATGAAGGACTTTTATATTCTTCTTCTGGCTATCACTAAGGTCATGTAGTCCTTTCCTGGAAAAAGATACATGTATAGAATTACTGAAATATCGGCTCCATAAATTTGTCTGATCGTCAAGCACGCTATATTGGATGTGATAGTGTCCCACAATCAGTCCGATCAAAAGAATCTCTGCATTAATGAAAGTCCTGCGACTCTGATCTTGTTATGATCACAGCCGACAAGATCATAACAAGAGTCGCAGGACTTTCATTAATGCAGAGATTATCTTGATTGGACTGATTGTGGGACACTAAATAAACATTGTGATCATTTTAATTTATTGAAATTAGTGCCATTATTATGTTTCCGCGATCTTCCACATTCCTAAATCGTATTCTCTGTAAGACTTACCAGTTCTGTTTATGAGCTAGGAAGGCTTTAAACCAGCTTGCTGCAGGGTCTTTTTCGTATCTGCCGACAATTCCTCCTTCACCATCGTTGATAGAGTCACCTAATGATGAAGACTCTGCAATTTCTCTTGTGTTTTCTGGTAAACTTGAACATGCCGGCGGGTTGACTTGGCCTGATTCGACGGTACACGTCTCCCCAACCTTATCCGCAAGGTCTTGTAGCCGTTCCACCAATCTCTCATTGGTGGACATTTCTTGGACTTGACCTTCAAGCTCTTGTACCCGTCCGATCAATCTCTGATTGGTGGACTCCATCTCTTTATATTTTGCTTCGCTATCGTTTCTCTTCTTTTGTAGCCATGATAATGTCTTGACTAGATTATAGTACTGTGACACAACGTAAGCCTCTTCTTTTTCTAAAGAAAGCGCTCCCGTGCAAAAGGCTTCTACCGTCTTCGCCAGACCCCAGTTGCTTCCCTCTGCCTCGCAGATCGTCTTCTGCATGTTGCTGTAGCTCTTGGACAGTTGGTGACTCACGTGCTCCATATCACGAACGACCAAATGCACGTCTTGCATGGCTCGAAGCACGAAATCATCATCCTTGCCGATGGCCTGTTCGTTTTCTAAGAGAGAGCCAGTGTGACGGTGATGACGAAGAGAGTGAATGCAGTTACAACAGATGGATGTCATGGATCGTCCAGGTGGTTCTGATGGCTTTGACGTTACAACTTGCATCGAAGCCTCAACTGCCGATTCTAGGTTATTCATCTTTGATGAGAGGCAATTTACAAGATGCTTCATTTCCTTGGGAAGCCGCCTTTTCTCTCTGTGGAAAAGACAGTATGAGAGATGTACGAAGGTAAAATGGACATTTAATACTGAAGAAGACAGTGGGGATAAGACGTGTGTGTCAAACTGCTTTGACATTATTGATATTGGCCAGAGTTTCAATGATATGCATGATCTATTTAAGACGAACATATTAAGGTCCACAAGTAGTACTTTCTGTAGATTTACATGACATTTAACCAAGCCTCCATCAAAGATATTCGACTTACATGTTGCCATTGTATAGATTAATTTTTGGAATTTTCAAAGGTCATTTATCTCTTTATCGATAATTGAAGTAAAATAAAGGGACAAAAATAATATTATTAAACTGTGGAAATAGGTATACGTTGAGAGAAATATGGGATTTACATTTTTTTGTTAATGAAAAGAGAAGAACCGTCAGATTCGGTACGTATAGTGCTCGGCATAATAGGGAATTAAAGTGATGCACTCAGTTTGTACATACCAACCACTTATCACCCATGGCACATACATTGTACATGCATGCTTTTTGGTGTTTTTTTATACAAATTAAAGAAAGCACGCCCTACCGAAAGAGCTTAAATTGCGGCAACAAGCCGATTTCTGGTCCTGGAACCCAGGCTGTTCGTCGAGGGGGTCGCAGATGTAACTCGTTCTCGCTCGAGACATCCGCCATCTTAGCCATCTCAGCTACCATCTTGTTCATTCTCTCGACCGAGGCCTGGCGATAAAAATGTTGGTACTTGATGGGTAGGAGCGACCCGTCACGCCCGATGACGAATCCTTTGTCGTCCACGGTAACCGGGACGCCGTTGATCGAGGTGTGACCATTTCTGACCACCATGGTTATCTATGAAGTGGTTGAAATTAAGATGCACATTAAGAATATTCTTTATAATGTTTTCCATTTTCAATGCATTTATTGACAAGCAAATTTAAATGTCCACCCTGCATCCTCATTTGAACATCTATCTGCTGCCAATATTGTATTTTAATCCTTATTTAACGATGGGTTACGCCTATATAATAACTATAGGTAACTTGAATAAAGTAAACATAATATTTGTTTACAGTTTAATTATGCACAATAAATATATACCTCGTCCAAACAGCGTTCGTCTTATCTGAATTATCTATTTCGAATGTCAACATCGGTTCCTCATCGTATATGAATAATACTTAGTAGATTATAGATTACAAGTTGAGATGGCGCTCTCCCAAATGCATTAACGATCAAGGTGTACGTGTCTGCCTGGTTTCCGTAGGTAGCAATAATGATGTATGTTGCCTTGTCGGGTAAGCACACGTCATGTAGAAACAATGCCCTTGCAACAAATACACTCATATTTATGTATAGCTCATATACAAACTGTTTCTGCTATACGCTAGACGATGGCAAAATATAGCCATAATCAATATAAAGGCACAACAAAGCGAAAATTATATTATAGACGACATATAAACGTATTTTTAAAACGGACCGGCGTAATAGAGCCCAACACTGAAAACTGACAAATAGAACAAGTTTACAAACATATTCAAATGTTATGCATATTTTGTTAAACAAAAGTTGTTCTGGACAACCTGACTGAAGCTTGCTCGAGGCTTTCCCGCCATAGCAACAAGTAATGTATGCAGACTGGATTCCCAGTAATAGTTCATTCATCGATAGGAAAGAAACATTCATGAATTTGAATATGTTAGTACACCGATCTATTTCTTTCGCTGTTGTTTAACATTTCTGGTTGACCGAATCTTAGGCAAGAGAAGGAATGTTGCTTTCAGGCATTCTTAATGAGAGTTTACAAGGTTGCACTTCTTCCAGTCTAACATTATGTTAAAACGGTATAGAAAGGCCCGTCAATAAGTGCGATGAATATGATAAACTATAGAATGAGGCCTAAATATTGAAAGAGAGAGGGGCGGGAGACTGAAGAGAGATTGCAATTTGGATAATTATACAGTCATGTTTATCGAGAAAATTGACTAAAAGTGTATGAAACTTTAAAAAGACCAGGGAGGTGAGACAAGACAGAGAGTAAGAAAGAGGAAAAAACAAGAGATAGAAAGACAAAACAGAGAGAGGGAGAGAGAGAAAGAGAGAGAGAGAGAGAGATAGGGGAGGGGAAAGAGAGAGACAGAGAGAAGAGAAGAGAATAAACTAGTATAAATACCCGAGAGCCGTCATTTGCAGTACATCTTGTCACGTCGATACTGCCCGTCTCGCCCAATCCCATTTTAAATTCCTTTGGGATTCGATTCGAATTATCCATTTCCATCATATTATGATGCGTTGTCACGATTACTCTCTGTTTCAAAATGTTACAGTTCCTATTTATTTATTTCTATTTCTTTCAAATAATCCTCGCTCTGTTTTAGTTCGTAACGTTTTGCTCAGTTTTCAAGTTTCATGTATATGAGGGAAAAAAAAATCATTTGTTTGGAATGCGTTCGAGTGTCGTCAATATATTTGCGCATGCGCAAAAAGTGCGGGGCGCGCCTGTGATCAATATGGCATTATGACGCAATAATAACAACTTTTTCCTACTATGACGCATCAGAAGTTAGGGCCGCCAATAGGCCATTTTCGTAATGTAACCAAATTTATACATAAGTGCCTCGATACGGGTTATTCATCCACCTGATACGAATAATTTTGTTTTGATGATCAGAATGCAAGCTGAATTACGTGTTGCTAGGTAGGACAATCTAAATTGTTTTTCATACCTAGCTTCTACTAATGTATGCAATTCGCATTCTATTGAGATACATTCATTCGTAACAGGTGAATGAAAGTTCGTATCGAGGCGCTTCACAAAGGCATATACATAAATCTGGTTACATTTTCTCACTATGAATATGACTGACAAAGAAAGCGGACAAAATATACAGTTCCTCGGGTAGACAAAGGAACATCCCTTCAATGCTATTATGTAAAAAGGTGAATATGCATGTGACACCTGTTCTTCACATTTCTACATAATAGCAGTGAAGGGATGTTCCTTTGTCTACCTGAGGAACTGTATATTTTGTCCGCTTTCTTTGTCAGTCATGTTCATAGAGTCTATTTCTACCATGAAATTAGAGTGAATACCAGCCCTTACCAACGCACTGCTACATACATGTAAATATTTTGTAGATTAAATACCGCAGTGCGTCTAACCCGCAAAATCCGTCTTTATATGGGGACACATCTGTCCCTTTTCTTTCAAATAAATTTGTGTTGCTTAATCAGTCTACATAATAACTTGATAACTATTTTTCCCCCAAATTTCCTTCAGGTTATCTTTCCTTTATTTTAGATACATCAGAACACTCGGCCCATGCCCCTTCTAAATACCCGGTATAAAATGAAAATGTGCCCTCCCCAATATGTCCTTCTTCTTGTCTTAGATCCAAAAGGCACCTGGAAAATTTGCTGACTTTTTTGTTTTCTTTTTATGAATTTTCGGAGTTTACAGAAACCTAGATCCCCCCTGGGGAATCAGACCATTTTCAATTAAAATTGCCGAAAAGGAAAAAGTAAACACACGAAATATAGACATATAACAACAAAAGACATACAAATAAACTTTAAAAATAACACGCGGTTCTCGGATCAATTTTTAGTCGCCGAAAAGAAAGATAAATGGTCCTCATATTTCTTCTTGTTCTTTATTAGTTTATATTTCTCCCTTTCTTTCTCTCTCTATCTCCATCTCTCTCTCTCTCTCTCTTCTTTTCTTTCTTTCTTTCGTTCTTTCTTTTCTCTTTTTTTATCATTTGCTTTCATTATAGTCTGCAAAAAATGCAAATTGAGATTTGCTGACATCTGCAATCAGGAAAATGGACTTTTGTATAGGAAATCAACGAAATAACAATAAACACGAAAGTCCGATTCTGACATAAAACAATAAGGCAAGCAGTAGCATGTTTAATCAAATCAAGTTTACAAATATCATCGAAGAAATGTCCTTTAAAATGTATAAATGAAGTAAGAGATAAATCAAATTTAAACGTAGAAGAAAATTACGCCTTACACAAGTAAACAACAAATGTTTTGTGCGAATCGTATTCTGAACGGTATGCATACATAAGTAAACGACAATTGTTTAATTTTCCAATCGTATTTTGGACGGACGGAATACACTGAATACAACAATATCTCTGCATAATTCATATACAAACCTCACCGACTACACAATTTACTAAAAACCTCGATAAAACCAAGGAGATTACTACCTTGGTTATGAGAATACTAAAGGTAATATTGTTATACATTCAGCAAGAAAATAAATTGCTCACACGTACAAGTGGTTTTGTAAGGCAATTTTGTCTCACATGAAGAAATATTAAGTTTTGCTGTTAATACTTATTTTGAATCACAAGTCCAACCCAATCCCTTTGCTGTAAAACGGAAGACTGTACTATGAGTACGTGCATTTTTCATCTTTGGTACTTTCAAAGTTGTGGGTTTTCTGCACGTCCAAAACGGATGCACTTCTTGCGATGGAAGACAGAATTTTACACAGCGCCATCTTTCGTTATACTGTGATTAGTAGATTGCTCAAGTCACTATAGATCTATTTTCGTCCATCAAAATATGGTATATACATATATATTCTACTGGCTGTACTTACTCTAAGATATATTATATATTTGCATCCATAAACGAGATATGATACAGATTGTACTAATCTAAATAATACTCACTCAACAGACACACACTTTCATAAAAACTCTTGTCACACATATGAACAATTTTGTACATAAAAACAATTTAAATAGATATACATGGATTTAACAAACAGAAAGACCAAGAGCATGGGAAAGATATTTTTATATAAAAATAGAACAATTATGATGCATATCAGTTCATGATTCTAAAGTCACATGACTGGCGACAGGTCATGTGTTTTCCTGAGTTTTGGGTTTGATCTGTTTGATGCCCTTCCAGTAGTAGAACGTATCAAAGACGTCCTTGTATTTCTTGACAAAAAGCGTCCTCAGCTCGTGGTTTTCGGTGATGGTTTGAGTCAGGGGTGTCTGGTTGGCCGCTACAGCTGACATATCAAACACAGGAAAGAGACTGCGGGGAGAGTGGAAGAAAAGATACAAGCGAGAAAAGTGAGGAAGGGGGAAAGAGAGAGAGAAAGAGAGTGAGAGAGAGAGAAAGAGAGAGAGAGAGAAAGAGAGAGAGAAAGAGAGAGAGAGAGAGAGAGAGAGAGAGAAAGAGAGAGAGAGAGAGGGAAAGAAAGAGAGAGGGGGAGTGGTGAAAAGAGTATAAGTGATTAGAGAGAGGTGGTAAATACAGTAAAAGTGGTTAAATGGAGGAAGGGTAGGGAAGAGATAAAGAGAAATAGACAAGAAGGTAGAAGGAGAAAAGGGGAGGGGAGGGGGGGGGGGGAGGGGATGAGAGAAATAAGACGGTAGATGTGGGGAAGAGAGGACAGAAGATATGGGAAGAAAAAAGGTTAAGTGTGAGGGAGAGGTAGATAGATAACAAGAACAAGGTGAGAAAGTTAATTATTTATAGCCTTGATATTAAATTTATTTGATCCATCATGAATGAACAAAAAGAAGGTGTAGGCATTATGATATGTACATGTACAAATAGTCAAATACATCATGATATGAACGTTAACAAGTAGATAAATAGCAATAAAGCATTATTGCAAAATTTGTAAAACATTAAAATGAAAGGTCATGAATAGTTTTCAATCAATCCAGCTTAAATAAATTCACCTATGAGACCGGGAACAATCTGAAAACATTTCGGTTGGCATCAGATTTATTTCCTTAAACTCATATTTGAAATTTCAATCTCTTTTTGTTAGCTTAGCTGCATGTGTATTCGAAATCAAATCATGCTGGCCTGCTGATCTTCACAACACTAACAATAATACAAGGAAACAAAGGTAGAAACAAGTCTTAAAAGATTCCATCTTTAGATTTCACATTTGGTTTGATATCTAGAAGGAAATTATAAAGTTTATTATCTTCTTTACCTACCTAAACAGGATTGAGGAATTTACAATATGCATCCGGAAAATAAACTACAATAGTCTATTTTGGGAAGTATGAAACTTTATTTCCTTGAATGTAAAGCTAGAATATGTCAATCACATTTTTTTAGTGGACATTTGTGATAAATTTCCTGTTCTACAGGTTTAAACAGATATCACTATTACAATAAAATCTTATTTTTATTTTTTTAAAGAAAGAAAAGAAAGAAGTAAGAGCGGCTAGAAGCGTTCATCAATATATTTTTCTCAAAAATTTAAACCATGGAAAAAACTGGGTCAATATTAATAAAACATTACTAAGCTAGTTGTCAACTATAGGCTATAGTACATACATGTAGTTAGTTGACAAGTAGGCTTCGTAAGTTTTATGAATATGAACCTTGGACTTTACTGAAATATCGTACCATCATGGTAAGAGTACCTGAAACAACAAAACCCTGGATATCAAAGGCCATTACATATTTGGGGCTTTTAAACTATTGGACTATTGAACCTTTGGACTATAAAAATATTCCTTATATATGTGAACAAACAGCATTTGGTGTGTCCATAATGTTGTAGATAACACAACTTGGATCAGATCTAGACATACACAATTTAGTCATCAAACTAAAAAAAGGAGTGAAAACAGAAATGGAAACCCACATATTACACATTTCATTTTGGCTTGCTGCATCCATTTCCACGGTGAAAATATAACAAACTTGTAAAAGGGCAGAACTGTTTTAAAAAATCATAATAGAAAATTTTCCTAAAAGCATGGTGACAAAATATTCATGATTAGCATAATTACAATCATTTTTCTTTTCAAAATTCAAATTTGCAACTGGCAGTGTTTTTTCACCCAATTTGTTGTGTACAAAATGAGGGCTTCAATATTAGCTCATAGAGAAAAAACTACTGAGTCTATTGATCTGAAATTATGCACATACTTTTCATAAACTCATCTTGCTGCTTAAGATAAATTTTGAGACAAGTTTTTGAGGGCGTGCAAATCAAGAAAAAGGGCTTTAAAGGTTTAGTCTCCACATTTTTATGAGAGAGAGAAAGAAAGAAAGCAAATTTTGCATAATTATAGAGTTCTGACAAATTACTCATAATGTTAATGAATGAAATAAAGATGTCATTTTAGTGGGAAAAATATTGTAAGAGCAAAGTAATTTATGAACGAAAGCCAGTAATCCAAATCAGTGTATTGTGTAGTCCAATATGTGCATACAAATAGTGTAGAATTGTACAGGTATGTGGTTTTCAGCACTTTGTATATATTTGAATTTGGTTACATTTTGCTGGTCCAAGCAGAACAATTTCTGCTTGACAAATGATACAGTGACTGTTATCCTACTTATCTCAAAGTGCAATTCTATTATATCTGTACCGGTATTAGAACTCAACATCACCTTTCAATTAAAAAAAAAAGCATCTCAATCCTGCATATCGGTGGCTATTCTGCAGCTGAATTCAAAAGTTTAAACCTGAATGTCAGTACCAGTATGTCACGAACATTCAAGGGTCTATAGCTAAAGTGGTCATTGATACATGTAGGTGTGAATTGAATGTCGCTTATCTATAATTAGCAGATGAGATATCCATATACCGGTATTGCAGCTCTCCATTTATAACCATATGACTAATGACATAACAAAATTCTAGTCATGGGTGACAAAATGATGTTAAGGAGGGGGGGGGGGAGGGGGGGTTGCTTGCAGACATTACCAGGTAGAAGTGTTTAGGGGCAGATCCAGAGTCCCCCCCCCCCCTTTTTTTTCTGGGGGGGGGGCTCAATATCTTTTTTAATTGCTTGTAAAACGTTATTGCACCCCCACCTCCCCATCTTTTACAATATCCTAGGGCTATCCCTTGTGCTAATATGGGGTACACCATCAGATCTACCAGCATAGTTATTGCTCCAACATACCGATTTTCACTCTAATTATAAAGACCTTTATGGTAAAATAAAACAAATGATAAGAGCTTATCAATCATCAACTACATATGAAACATGCATATACAGGTCATCAATCTCTTGTATCGGGAGTGCAGTAACCTAGCTTCCTCCTTTACCAGAATCCAAAAGAGTGGAGTTTTTTATAACAACAGAGATTTGGTTCAAATCAGGCCTAATTTTTTCTTCTTCTAAGGTCATTGCATCCTTGATCAGATGTTTAATTGCTTAAATGTTCCTTCTTTGTTTTTGTAACCACATAGGAGATGAATGTACTAATATTACATTTGCCATAATCCGATAGTGTTAATTGCATGATCATATGTTCGACTGGACCAAACAAAAGATGACAGGAATTACAAACCCATCAACCAGGTGTGTCGATTGTGTTTCAATATGAATTAAACAGGAGAACTGGTTCAAACCAGCAACAATGTGCTGCTTATGATTGAGGTCATGGCCCCCTCCACCAGAGACCACTTCTGGAAAAACTTATATTTCTTTTTACTTCACAAATGGAGATCAATATGTCAGTTTTGCGTTTTTTCTAAATTGTGCCAACCGAACTACAACTATGTTTGGCTGCACAATTGTAGGATGTGGGTTAGTGTGGAAGGGGGCTCTTTTATGGTCTTGTCAATTTCCCTCCTTCTCCCTCCCCCCTTTATCTCTTTCTTTGATTTAAAAAAAAAATTAATCTGGGGGGGGGGGGGGGGGAGGCAAGTGCCCTTAGGCAGAGATTAGGTTAGATTGTGTAGTTCGTTCATATATCACAACAAAGAAAAAATTTGTCAAAAATGTGCCAAATAGTATGACCATATTCTAGACTGACACATACAGATACATAATGTATAAAAGGAAATAGAAAGCACAGATACTCTGTGCAGATAAGACAACTTTCCACATGTGAAGGAATGAATTCAACACAAAACATATAAGGTACAGATATGACTCTGAAAATACTTCAACTTGAAGCCAGTAGTAGATCTTGTTCAAACTAGTCTTGATGGAAGTTCAGCAACCTCGATCAGAGATTAGACTAGTGTTTCATTCTTTGCCATAACAACATCTGTCAAAAGTGGGCAAATGAATGACCATATGTTATAACAAATATATCTATAACAATAAATGTGGTGGTATTGAAGCTTGGGCCTAATTAAAGTACAAGTCCACTCGAAAAATAACTTTCTTTCAATAAAAGCAGAAAAATCAGACAAACCAATCAAAAAAAGTTTGAGCAAAATCGGACAACTAATAAGAAAGTTATGATTTTTTTTTAAAGTATGTAAAACTATGGAACAATGAGAATCACAACACAATTTGCCTAGATGGTTATCAGTTTGTGACGTCATGTCCTCACAACTTATCAATTGCTTTACATAGTTTAATTCCATTAATTTCCCTTTTTATCCCCCAAAACTTGATTTCCCCATACCTTTGCCCAGGTTATATGATTTGTATCATACTGCGTGCATGACATTTCCCAAAAACTTTTATGAATTTTGAAGAATCGATACTATTTTCTGAATATTGTATTTCATAATTATTGATTTTTATATAAATAGTTTATCAAAATTCAACTTTTTCATGATTTAACTGGACAAAAATTACTCTTTATTTGTGCACCCACACAAACACATATTACTAACAATCTAACTTGGATGCTGGTGTGAAGAAATAAGATTCTTAGGGTGAAAATAGAAAATTTATATTATCAATATACAGAAAATAATTAGTGGGTAGTGAGGACCATACGTCACAGACTCATGAGTGAGTTGCCAATTTGTGTAGTGATTTTCAAAGTTTTTCATGTCTTTAAAAATTCATAACTTTCTTAGTAGTTATCCGATTTAGCTCAAACATTTTTTGATTGGTTTGTCGGATTTTTTTGGTTCTATTGAAAGGAAGTTATTTTTCGAGTGGACTTGGGCTTTAAAGTTCCATTTTAAACGATACTCATCTTTTCAAAAGTCATGAGGCCTGTCCTCATCAGCTTGAGTTTGCCAAATAACCCGCTATTTTACCTATCCCGATCACAAATTACACGGTTACCTTGCGACTTCATCAGCCAGCAATTGCAATTACCAAGATATTTGGTCGAGAAAATATCCAGATCAATCTTGGTCTTTGTTTCCAAAATATGTCGCTATTTGGGAAATAGCGGACTCATTTGCGCCCATATGAGCTATGTTGTAATGAGCGTATCGGTCTTTGGGATACCGTAATGTCCAGAGTCTGAAAATAGCGGGTTATTTGGCAAACTCGAGCCGATGAGGACAGGCCTCATTTCATTCAGAGAGATCACAATTTGTCTGTTTGCCCATAGATTGCTCATATTAAGGAGCTCACTGTCGTATTAAACCCATGGAACATATTTTCATTTATATTAATATTGGAATGAATTAACAAAAACAGATAGACAGTGCAGATATGAGATTACTCTTTCAATGTAGTAGATCGTATGCAGTTCAGGTCAAGTGTTGATTGTTTCAGCAACATTTCCTTCAGAGACCACACAAGTCATAAGATCTTTTGCTATTTTTTATCAAAATTTGAATATATTTATACTCATCAAAGTCATTCCATTTAATATTGCACATACAGGGTACTTCATTTAGTAGATTCCATGCCAAATATACCATTAGTCACTACCACTAAAAGAATGTACTGGTAGTTTGGATTATAGTCAAAGCTTTCACTTTTCCACCTCCATATAAACTCATTAAAAAGGAGTATGTCATGATTCATAAAACCTAAAGATATGATGACATGAAAAAAGGGGTTTGTCTCAGTTCCTGGAAAATGTCATAACCTTTCCAATCATACAGAGCTTGATCAAATTAATCTTTCACATGTCATTTGAAAAACAGGAAAGCTTTTTTACAAAACACCAGTATACTTTTGTGATTACCACTGAGTAGTTCTTGTGTAACTATATTCTATACAATTTTGAGTTGGTGTATTGCCTAATGACCCTATGTAAGAGTTGAAATCAAACACTCTTTCATGGACAATTAAGTACAGACCTTCTGATAGCAAAGGTCACTCCCATGATCAGGTCAACGAGCATTGATCAGGAAAGAAGGAAATTGAGGGAGGAAGTATTAAGCCAATACACTGTCCTGGCTTCCTGCCCATAATGCATCAGCGTGTACTCACACAACAGACAAGGCAGCTAGCAGACAAGGCACAGCTGAGCAGCAGCTGGCACGAGTTCTAGCCACGACTAGAATGAGGTGATTGTGGCGCAATCACAGACATGACATCATTTTCGAGCCATATGATTGGTTCATTTGTCACCAAGAGCATTGTGGGAAGGTTTCCCAAAGGAAATAAAAATAGTTTAAATGATAACAACCTTGTCTTCCTCTTCCTCTATTGGGAAAATCACATGCAATATAAAGGTGTGTTACTTTTTAGAAATATCAAGTAATGTGTGAAACTATTGGAACCTTGTAGGGTAGATAAGGGCAAAATCATACCAGTGTTCTCATATGACTGAATTTGTTTCAACTAGGTAGAAATAATCATTAAGGACGAGTAGAAAAAAGGGGCATGTATAGCCCTAAACAGAGCTGAATGAAAAGTTATTTTGAATTTTTCGAATTTGGTGTATTTAGGAAAAACTTATATAATTTAAGATTACTCTCACTAATCATAGCTATCATCAAAAGAATTATTTCATGCTTTCAACACATATGTACAACCTGACATGGTCTCTCTCAAATATCACATACAATGGATGAATTATGAATACACTTTACAGAGCGAGTCAAAAAAAAAATTACACCTAGAAAAATGCTACCGGTAATTATTTTAAAAATCTTCTATGAACAGTAAATTATTATACATCTTATGAAACAGTGTTTTATCCCAAATTATTTGGTATAATTTTGGGTGGTATGTGTCCATGCTTGGATGAACAGGAGGCATAGTTTGCGAGAGTGCAAAAATCGACTTGCGCCAAAGTTACTTATGTGATGTTTGAATAAAACAATTAGGATTTGGGTTTTAATTTGGTCTTTGCAGATCCAAATAACATCCCTAACAAAATTAATCATGCCACACATATCAAATATCTAATATCAAATATCAACGAACAATTGTGCGCCCGTGTGTGTGTGTGTGTGACTTTGCTTCTGCAAAAAGCATATGCAATGCATTTCATTTGATACATTCAATTCATTCCCTCACTCCGCTCATCCCAACATCACTTTGGCGCAAGTCGATTTTTGCACTCTCGCAAACAATGCCTTCTGTTCATTCATGCGCGAACACATACCACACAAAAATGATACCAAATGATTTGGGATAAAACATTCTTTCATAAGATGTATAATAATTCACTGTTCAAAAATGATTTTAAAAATAATTAGCAATTTTCTAGGTGTAAACTTTTTTTTTACTCACACGGTAGCTAGCTAGGTGCTCATCCCAGAGATATTTCTGTAAATAAAAAGTGCACTCCTGAAAGTCCTTAGTCTTTTTTCTCAGTCTAAGCGTCACTTAATAACATAATCTTTGCTGCTTGCGTAAGGCAAAGGCAGGAAATGATAAATTCATTGTTTTATGAGCTTCAAAAGGCCAAATTATTAAATCATCTAAAGATGTTCACCAGCCCATGAAAGATTTGGTTCTAAGCCCTCCTACTATTTATAGGGACCTTTTCCTGCCATTATCTCTACAGACAATGGAAAATTTAATAGGGAGGGCCATCTATCTGACATCTATTTCCAGACCAGATACAAGTGCAGCAGTTAAGATAATGTTTTGCAACCAAAATAGCATTGTTAATTGTATAATTGAAAGTTCATAAGGACATATGCTGAGCATTGGAAAGAAATATTGATGCAAGTGTTCAAGAGTCAAAGATTTGTCAGACGTTGTTATGCATGAAGTTTCATCATTTTTCTCTTTAGTCATGATTTCTTACATTCCTATGGAATAATCTTGAAAATAGGTAGGTGCTCATTATCCTGTACTCAGTGTAAAATTTACTCTGAACTAATGGTTGATTCAAGCTCCTCAGTCTCATGGCTACCGTGGGTCAGAGTTCAGATGAACATGAGATAGCCATGCAGGATCGGTTGAAATCTTGTTGAAAAGTGCCAAAGGCAAAGAGAAACCATATAACTGTGTACCGTATGCTTGCAGTGGGACAATAAAAGAAGAGGATCCATACTGAAGGTGACATTGCACTTACGTTGGACGTCTGGTGAAATCCAGTGCCCTGAACTCTGTCAGGTACTCCTGATTGGACGACTGCCCCAGGACAACCTCATTGGCAACTGCAATTGTCTGCTCTTTCTCTAGCCCTTCCCTAGTACACATGTTGACAAAGGAGTAGAGGATCATCTCAGCCCACTTCTCTTTTGTCTGGACAATTGAAGCTGTAAAAAAAATAATGGTAAATAAATAAATAAAAATAAAAGATAAATTATTCAAATGTGGAATGAAAGGGATTATCCATAGAAATGTTGAAAATAATTAGGCATATCTAATTGTAAGATTTTATCTTTCAGACTAATATTTCAGTCTTTCATACAATGTGTTTTAAAAAAATGTATTTGTTTGGTCTCTTGACCTTTTCCCCATGGTGCTCTTCAAATGAAGAAACATTGGTCAGCATATAGACTGTCTAACTCAAACTGTTGTTCATGTGCCCACTGAGAGCAAAGTGTTACCTGTCTCCCCTTCTGTCCAATCTCACTTAGCGTATTTCAATCATTCATCCATCTTATTCTACCAGGTGATTATGCATGTGGGTGTCTATTCTTGCGTAATTATTATACCTACTATGTTTGGATTGAAATCAATTTGCATTTGGTCTGTGAAGGGGTGGAGGGGGACTCCACTTTAAAATTCAGACTGGCTTCCGCGATACACCCTTACGTGGTTTCAAGAGTGCCCATGCGTCGACATGGGTGCCATTTTGAATTGCGACTAATCATTGGGAGCCATTTTAAATTGGGAGTAAATATTCGGAGTAACTTTTAATTTATGAGGCATGCAAGGCACATGTGTCAATATGATGTGAGCCCGCAGCGCAGGCAGTGATGCAACAATAAATGCGCGTCTGAATATATTGATGACGCAATGTTTACTCGCAAATCAAAATGGCGGCCTTAATCGTGAAGGAGTGTATTTATATCAGACTCACTCTTCTTCTCAGCAAGTGGACACGTCATCTCCACCTGCTCCTGGTTCTCCAAGGTGTTGCACACATCCTTGGAGCAATCCCACATCTCTTCCTCTCCTCCTCCAAACTGCTCCCAGGTAAACTCCGGCCGGATGATGGCCTGGGCGTTCAGCATTCGTCTCAGCCGCGGGATGGGCACCGAGCTGAGGAAGGTGTAGACGGTGCAGTGGGGAGGGATGATGGTGCGGATGTCGTCGGCCACTGTGGCCATCTGGGATGGAAGTACGCAGAGGAACAGGAGGTGCACTGAGGATGCCACCTTTACGTTGTCATAGGTGCATTCGATCCCCTTCTTCTTTAGCTGAGCTGAGGATATTAATATGACAATATTATTTATATGATCAAACATTGATTACAGTGCCTCGGTCAATAAATAATATATAAATTACTTAATCTGTTACCAGGCAGACCTACTTGTCCATAAAATCTTTCCACACATGCTTTGAATATTTCTTCGAAATTTAGAAGAACACACAATATGCTTTACCTCCTCACTGGTCTAAAGAGATTTCTTTTGTTTTATACTCCAATAATGAAACTAATTCATATTGAATGGATTAGCTCCTTCTTTTGTATTTATTCATAAGCTTTTTTCCTCTTTTTTCTTAACCTCTAGCTTTCATGTGGGGGAATGTACTGTTGCTCAGATGTAAATCACACATGTTCATCATCACAAGGAGATTTAAATCTAGTCCAAGCAAACAGCAAACTTAATATTCATGTGCTTTATTCTGCTCTGCATGTGGATTTATACACACAGAGCAGCAGTAACTCACAGGATTTTTATTCATAAGGTAAATGCTCAAAATTTGTATTTTCCCCAGGAATTTACATCACTATATGTTGAGATAATATCCATTTTTTTTGCATAATATATGTACATTATTTTTATGAAAAAGAAGGACAAATATCTGTAAACCGAATGTCCAGGTCATAAACCTTTTAAGACTGAAATAGATCCTTTTCAATGAACATAAATATGTGTTCCATCATACATGAAAAATTGTTATCAACAGGAGCAGAAAAAAATCCATAGCCGGTAGGTGGGTCTGCCTACTCTGCCTGCCATGAGCCTGGCCGGGGGTTTACAAAACCCTACAATAAGTTGGAGGGTCAAAGCCAATTTAAGCTCCTCCCTCAGGAGCATAGCATAGCACAGCTCAACACATCGAGAGGCACTGGCATCATGGGGGGGGGGGGGGGGGGGGCGTCGGTCTTTAATCTTCCTCGATCGACTAAATTATGCAAATTAACAAGACCATCGATGTTAGTTGCCTGCACCTAGTAATGTACTCACCCAGAGTTTCTGGTCGTCTTGTGGAGATAAGGAGCTCTTGTGGCAGAACATCTGCATATGTGAGAAGACAATTAGCCAGATGGTTGCCGATGCGTCCACATCCAATGATCCCAATCTTCACGGGATCTCTAGGGGGAGCTTTCTGTAGAAATTTGGATGACTTGGATTGCTGTGGAGTCTTCAAGTGAAGAATTTTCTGTCTGTAAGTGGCAAGAAAATATTGTATATCATCTCAAATTTCTTGCTTCATTATACACCTAGATATATATGAAAGTGTTAAGTTTAGTAGGCCTATATTTTGTCCACATTATTTGACAAAGTTTTGTGTAATTACTGTCAAATTGTCAAATTAAGTTGCTCTCAAGCTAAACAAAAAAGAGGAAATTAGATGTATACACATTTATAGGTTTACTTTTTAAAATATGAACCCATGTCTGGCAATCAGACCAAGTTCAAAAAATCAATTCGAAGCACTTTTTGACTTTCCATACTTCATTAATAATTTTGTCACTCGCTAATTTTATGTTCCTCTTTCAGCTTCAGATGGTGGTATAAAACTAGACTAGACTATAACTAGACCTAGCCTATAGACTAGTATAAGATTTTTGAAATCTTAACAAGTTTTTTAAAATATAGAACTTAGAAGCATTCTAATTATTATTGACTAGGCCTAGGCCTAGGCCTAGACCCCTATCCCTGAATTAATTTAAGAATTATTTAAGGTCACAAGCAAACTATTTTATTTTCCCCCGTTTATTTTATACATTACATGCTAGATCTAGATCTAGTTTGCATTGCTAATGCAACTTGCAAGATCTAGATTGTCTATAGATCTGGTGTGGTAGAATCATACACCATAGCAAGCGTGAACATCACCTCGGTTCTGACACGGTCGTCTACTCGGCTCAGCTCCAGCTTGCTAGCGCTAGCGCGAGCGTGAGGTCTTTCGCTGACAAAGAGTAACACACATGAACATCTACATATGGGACCGAAATACTCACCGGGCTTCATTCAATACTGCTACAAAGTACGTCGCTTGAGCACATGCTGAAACGGTGATTGCATGAGATCTCTTCCTCAGAATGAGATATGGTCCCTTCTCATCTTCTGACAACGCATTTTCAAATTGCAAAGAAGGCAAATCTTTGGTAATATCGTTCAAATTTCCTAGGGAATTTGCAGTCACAACAGACGCCATTTCGGTTTCCAAGGGGAAATCGTGTGTGCGCATGCGCTTGGTCTTTCATTTTTATATTCCCAAATAGCATTGGCAAATGCAGACCAACAGACTGGCTAGCAGATGATTAACAACAAAAAATAGATATATTCCTTATTTACGTTGTAAAAGAAGCACTCATTTATGTGGGAAATTTGAAGCTCGCAACAACAAATCAATGCAATTGCTTGCTAACCAAGCTCGTGGATTTAACCCTGCAATTATGTTGCCAAATTCAACATATTCATAATTATTTTCTTCCTCCTCCTCCTCCTCCGAGTCCTCCTCCTCCTCCTCCTCCTCCTCCTTCTCTTCTTTTTCGTTTTCTTCTTCTACCTTTTTTTCTTCTTCTCTTCTTCTTTTTTTCTTTATCTTCTTATTCTTCTTGTACTTATTATCATTTCTATCATTATCAGTTTGATTTGTTGTTATTACTGTATTATCATCATTATTATCTTTAATAAGTTTTTTTTCGTATCTGTCGGTACATGGAGTTACTAGGCCAGTTTAACTCCATGATCCGACGTACAACAATATAAAAGAATAACAGATCAAAATTAAGTCAGCTTGAACAGGATAACACACGAAAGCTCGAGAGCTTATTTCCAGTGGGATCCCCGACATACATGTACAAAATTAGTTAGTTGCAATCGTAATATTACAGTCTTTACAGACCATGGAGTTACTAGCCTATACTCCATGGTCGGAGGCTTGGCGAACGAAAATCAATCAATTATCAATCATTCAATAAGTAAACGCAAGTTGAGGGAAAGGGGTGGGTGGGTGGGCATGTGCCCCCTTCCCACAAAAACACGAATCCCCCCCCCCCCCCTCCTTCTACACGAAGAATTTTGGTAAGGGAAAATTTCATGCTTATAGTGATGCTAAATTCTCAAATGCATTACATTGCAAAGTTTCAATATTTTACTCGGGAATCGTCTTAATTATAAGCCAGTCATGATGTGATTTGTAACCCATACATCGAGACGATAATGATGATAACTATGATATACAAAATTACCTATATGTATACAAAATTAACCTATGTAAACATATTTTTTTTTAATATTCCTCGCTTATTTACAATGTTTATTTAATGAATCAAGTAAGCGGGTGGTTTAAGGCATCTTTCCTTGAGTTATGTACATCATTAAAATTTAATGTCGATCATGACAATGATAACCTTGAGAAGAAAAAAAGTTAAATCAATAAATATTAACGGTAATAATAATTATAGAATTATTGTAAATACGACAGTGTTAATCATGATAGGAAGGGCGTATGTTGAATATTGAAAGTGTAATGAAAGCAATGGGCAAGTCCGATATCATTCGTTTACTCTTCAGGCCGACACACGGGGGCCTACATCGCTATTCAAGCAAGATAAAGGGAGTTTCCCAAAGCATCATAAATCCCAGATATGGCGTACCCCCAACAGTTGCCCCCACCCAAAAAATAATTAAACTCATCAAACCATACCCCTGAGCTTTCAACGCTCAATACTGACCGGGATACGCAACGATGATGCTCGCCCGAGTTTTTCTTTTCTTTCAATGAGTGATCGTATAATGCCTGGACGCCCTAGATATCACCATGGGCGTATCCGTAAGATCATAAGCGCCCCGTCTATTAATAATCACTCCCGGAGCGTAAGGGGAAACACCCTGCTAAGGATTGTGATATCCGTGGCAGCTAATTCAGGGGGCATCACCCCCTATATTGACCGTTTCCGCTCAAAGTCTGGTCTGCGTTCCGACGAGTTTAGCATCATACCTTTAGAGGAAGCGAAAAGGGAGTTGTGATTTTGTAATGGGGCATAACAGCATAATATAAGATGTCTATTTTTGTAAATTAATATACAGATAATACAATTCGAAACTTAAAAGCTATAGGCCTATTCAAGGAACTTAGTAACATTGTTCAGATGAGAGAAAATGGTGCTAAGGTGGTGACTTCAATGCTAGATGTACAATTAACGATAACCTGAAGGTTTGAGTGAAAACGGACCATTATTAATGATAATAATTGGGAAAACCTGATCCGATCGATTGCTTGATTCTCCCAACTATATTATTACAATTTGAATACATTTTAGTTGAATGTCAATCGTCACAAAGTAATGAATTGGCAATTTTTTACCATTCTAGACATCTAAGTGTTGAAACATTTTTAAAAGCCTTTCTATGTCTCATGTTCAACGAAAAACGATTGGGAAAATTAAAACAAATTTGAGGGAACTTACTGTTAATCACTATTAGAGGGTGTTGCACAGTGACACCTTCAAAGAAAACCATATATCTGTGGTTTGAGGATTTTTTTGCCTGTTAGAGGGTAAGGGCAATTATATAGAAGGAATATAATAAGTAACATTTCATACAAAAATTACACAGTTTTTTTTAATCAACCTTCAACAATGTTACCGACTCACTTTAATGGAAACGGCATTAATTCATCATTTTCTTCGGGCCAGGCTGAAGGAAAAAATTGACCCCAAATGATATTCGAGAGACCTGAATGAGGGAAGTTACTGGAGGGAATTTCTATTTTCGCATAGACTTGCAATGTTTTCTTGAAGTTTCTATCTAAAACTTTTCTGGAAGAAAAAAAATCAAAGTCTACCCCTACCATAAATTTGTTATTCTTGAACGAAATGATGATGATAAATCGTTTACACAATCGCAAACACTTTATTTAACAAATCCACTTTATTTTTAGAAGGCAATTTCAAAAGCCCTGTCCATCACCTTTGAATGTACGCACATTACAGACGTAATTATTCATAATGTGAAGATAATTTCTATAAAAAATACAATGGGATCTTGTAATGGCCCTCTGGTTGATTTATGCAATCATGTTCTTTCAAGAAATGCCTTTCTCATTTATCCTTATTTAATGTTAACCATTCTACCATCGAGCCCTATACAATGATTTTTTAATTGTAATCAACTTTGAAAGGTTTACAACTATGACAAATTGGCAATCGAGTTGATATCTTGGGCGTGTTATAAGCCAAACTTGGCTTAGAGCGATAAGCCACGCGTGTTGAGGTCTTAAACTGTAACATGGTCTTAACGTGTAACACGACTCCCTAGCTCCTGAAAAAATAGTCGCTGCGTGCGCGCGGCGCGTACGCACAGCTGTAGCTAGCTAGCTGTACATGATTGTATGTGTAATATGCTCGCTCTCGCTTAATTGGGCTAACTAGCTATAGTTGGCAGCAATAATTCAACATCTTAATAAAGAGGGGAATAAAGACCGATAGGAAAGAGCACATCTTCCTTGAGTAGGTATTTTTTGTTTATCCCATACACAAAACGTTGTCAATATAGGAGGAAAATATGAGATAGAAAAGAAAAGGAAGAATAGAAAGAAAGTAAAAAGAATTAAATCAAAACGAAGAATCAATATTATTAATGGACACATAATTATTTTTAAAAAAAAAATTAATGGAAGAAATAAAGAATATGGGAAAAACGAACTACGGAAGAAAGAAACATGAAATGTTTTATTAAAGAAAATGAATTGAAAGGAAAAGAAATAATATGAATGAAAGGAAGACGACAGAAGAAGGGAAACGAGGAAGAGTTACATTAATACCATGTCTTCAATTCTTTTTATTTTATTCATTTTCAGTTCTGAATACAAAAAAACATCAGTATACATTAAAACATACATAAAGAAATATGAACATATTTTAAACAGAACTGGCCAGTGCTCCAAGATAAACAAATGTTAATGCCTTGTGAGCGCTGACAATTAAGTAGATGTTCAAGCAAAATGCATAAATTTGGAAGTACCTGATGTCGTACAGCAAACAGAAGAGAAGAATAGTAGAGAGAGAGAGAGGGAGAGAGGGGCGGGGGGGGGGGGGAGGGGGTTGAAGTGAGAAGGAGTTACATTTGATTGCAAATATCATCGTTAATAAAGCAGACACTAGTAGCATTCATGATTAAACAGTATATTGGGAGAGAACAGCATTCTTTTCACTACTACTTTGAAAGCAAACTCTGACGGTGAATATTCATTCGATTAAGGCATGCAGGGAGTTCCATTATGTCCGGGCCTTCCTCTCTTGTTCTTCTATACCATTTTCTTTGCTCCTTTCCTTTCTCTTTTCCTCTTCTATCTTCTTCTATTTCTCTTATTTTTTCTCCAAACTTCCTCTTTGGTCTCATTCTTACTGTTATTTTTTCCGTATAGCTCGTACATGTGTAGAAATTATTTTATCCAATGTCGTATGTCATCTGGATTAGGATGCAGCTCATGAAAGAGGTATACATCCTTTGTAAAAAATTATGAAAAAGAGTGACGAATGAAACAAAATGCAAATGGCCAAGGACGGTGTTTCAAGTGCTGTGCAGAGCAGTGATATAACGAAATGTTTGCTATATAAGGTATAAAATTGATAAGAAGACGAAGGGGATGGAAGAGAATTGGTTTGCGTCAAAAAAAAAGTATAGATAAAAGTAGGAATAATAAGCAGGGCCCAGGGAATGACTTTAGTAAGGATGCGAGGTGCTGATAAGCAAGGAAAAAGTAGGAAAAGCACAGATCCTAAGATATATAGGTCCTGTAAATTTGCCTGAGTGTGAAAAACGAAAACAAGTCATTATAAAAAAAGGAAATATATAGAAAGAGAAAAGGGTCCTCGTCTCTTGACAAACGTAGGCCTAAAAAGAGTGGGTCGGTGCCTCGGTGGTAATTCATTAATACATTTTGAAGGTTTACCAAAATGTGCAAGAGTAACAGTTAACAAAATTATTCATAACCCTTGTAAATTTGATGTTTTTGTGTTTTTTCGTAACTGAAAAGAATGGAAGGTGGAATGCCTTACAAACTTTGATATGTAAGCTTTAATAATAATAATAATAATAATAATAATCTTTTAAAGTCCACTCCAAATTTTATGAAGTTAAACCGAAAACGGGGAGTCACTCACCCACTTTTTCACGATAGATGCCCGTTCCACATTCTTATAAGTGCTCCTTATAACCTCTCGTAAGTGCCCCCTTTTCATCTGATAATTGCGTCTCTTCAAATCTTACAGGCGCCTCTTTTACTCTGACAAGTATTCCTTTTCTTTTGTTAGAAGTGAGTTTCCCCATCATTTAAATTCCCCTTTTATTTTCGACACCTGCTCTTTTCATTCTAACATATGCCCATTTGTTATGGCATACATTATAAGTGCCCCACCCCCAATCTTGTTTAATAAGAGCCCCTTCTCTTCCCTTCTCATAATTACCCGCTTTCACCTCTAAAAACTGCTCCTATTAAAATCTGGTAGGTTCCCTCTACCGTCGACAAATGTCTCTTTTCTATTTTCATAAATGTCTTTTTTTCACCTCTGGTGAGTGCATTTCTAGGAGCGAAAAGTGCCCATTTTCACCTCTGATAATTGCCCTTTTAACTTCGACACATGCCCCTTTCATGTCTTACAAACGTGTCCTCTTTATTCCTGATAAATGACCCCTCATCCTCTTTCCATAAAATGTGCCCCAAATTTGAAGTGAGTGAAGAGCAGCTTTTTCTTTGATTTCCCCCATTTCTAGTTGACATATATAATTAAGAAAAAACTAGGCATCATGCATGCTTGCACGAAATGCAGGGATATCCTGTCTTTAAAACATCTGTGAACCAGTGAGCCTTCGAAATGTGTTGTGTCCCCGTCCTGGATTGGTGATTTTGTGTACTTTTTCTAAACCTAGATAGCATATTTCAAATGACATCAAAACCTCTGTCAAAACCTTATGGAGCAAAATGGCATGTGTGGCCCCAATATTTTCATTCTTGAGCAACAGTACTCAGGCGCGGATCCTGGATTTCTTAGGGGGGGGGGGGCCAATTTGAAATTATGCGAGTAAAATATTGGTACGTAATGGTGACACCGGCAGTGGCGAAATGGTCAAAAACGTGTTTTTTGTTTGTTTGTTTGTTGTTGTTGTTTTATTTTTTTCGGGGGGGGGGGGTTAAAAAAAAATCTGCAACACCCCATTCTTACATGCAGGCCCCGCTGAACATTTCTCTAAGTAGGTGGGGTGGGGTTGGGGTGGGGTGGTATTTACGATCAGGTAGAGCGTAGCGTAAATTGGCGTGGGGTCTAGGGGCGGGGATCAAGGGGTGGAGCCCCCAGAAGTTCAGGGGTAAAGGCATTTACTAACGGTCAGGTGAGCATAATGTTGATACCTTATTTGTGACACTGGTAGGTCACTAATTGGCGTGGGGTCCATGGGGCAGAGCCCCCTGAAGCTCAGGGTTTTTGGGCAGTAAATTGCGGTCAGATGAGCCTTTTTATACCTTATTTGTGACACTGGTAGGTCACTAATTGGCATGGGGTCCACGGGGCGGAGCCCCCAGAAGCTCAAGGGTTTTAGGCATTTTATAACGGTCAGACAAGCATGCAGGGGCCTGCCTAAAGGCCCCCTGGTGGGTTCGAGGGGGCGGAGCCCCGGAAGATCAAGGGTTTTAGGCATTTAATTACGGTCAGATGAACATATTTTGATACCTTATTTGTGACACTGGCAGGACACTAAATGGCGCGAGGTCCAGGGGGCGGAGACCCCAGAAGCTCAGGGATTTTAAGCATTGAATTACCGTCAGATGAGCATCCATGTGCCCGCCTGAGGGCTCTAGGTGAAATCCAGGGGGCAGAGCCCCCGGAAGCTCAGGGGTTTTATGCATTTATTCACGGTCAGATGAGCAAATTTTGACACCTCATTATTTTGTGAGAAAGGCAGGTTACTATTCTTTCTTTCTTTCTTTAGGAATTTGCCATTTTCCCACAAACGCATAAAAATGTATAATTTACTAAAGATTGAGGAAAAAATTTCGGAAAAATTATGTCATTTAAGCAACATTTGTAAATCACGGGTATCGAGGCAATCGGGGGTGGGGGAGGCAAGGGCAACTTGTTGGCGTGAAAATTACAACTGATATCCCCCTTCTTTTACCTCTTTTTTCCTTCCCTTTATCTCCTCTTTTCTTCTTTGACTTTCCCTCTCCTTCCCTCTCTTTTATTTTTTGACGGGGGGGGGGGGGGGGGTGGGTAGGTAACAGCTGGGAGGCAAGGCCCTTTTGGTCCCCCCCCCCGATCTCCTCCTTTTCCCCCTTTTTTCTTTTGTTCTTCCTCTTCTTTCTTTCCCTTTCTCTCCTCTTTCCCATTCCCTTCTCTCTTTCTCTCTCCCTCTTTTTTTTTGCGGGGGGGGGGGGGGGGGAGGGGGGGATCCGCGCCTGACAGTACTGCCAATACACTCCCCCTTGTAATGCCTTTGATCTTGAAGAGCTTGATAATGTGCAGGTGTGGAAAAGAACAATTGGAAACAAAGTCAGATCTCTGAATAACAAGTTTGGAATGATGAACTAAAGCATTCAAGGCCCCCAAATGAACCTGAATGCAACTTTAATACATAAAAACATCATGTTAACATTTATCAACGTCAGTCTGATAAAGTACAAATATTTTATCACAATTAAGAATAAAAAGGAAAGAGATGAAATTCACACTTGGAATGCTGAAATGTTTTTTTGGCATGAGAAAATACTGCTTCAACCAGTATAAAACAGTAAATGGTATAACACAGTACTCAGCAACTGGTATAAAACTGTAACAAATATTTAAAAAAACATGGCATGAGTGGAATGTCAACTTAGTTATCCTGATGCAGCATTGACTAACTGTAAAGTGTAGTAAGAAAAACCTTCTTGATTGAATACTACATGAAAATCAAGCAGACATATTTCTATTTCTATTTCTATCAGGCTATAGTTATTCCAGACGTTGGACAAAGCCCTCCTCATAACATTTACATTCTCTTCTGTCTCTAGCTGTCCTAGTCCAAGCAGACATATACATACACACAAATAATACAAATGAGTAGAAAATCGCAGTCACCAACTACAAACGCATGAAATGTCTCTTTGGCAAGTAAAAAATAATGCACCTTACAACATAACATGGCAAGACTAGAATGAGAAAGACACTTTGGTGCAGCATTGAGTACTGTAAAGTGTAGTTACAGATACACATTATCTAAGTTTGAATGATGACAATAAAGTTACATTTAAATGGGATGTTCAGAAGTGGGTAAGAAGGCATTTTAGCAAGAAAAAAAAAGGATGATTTAATTGGGAAACAACCATGCAAACTGATGCGTATTAATCATTTTATAATGTTAACAAAGCTGGTTGGAAAATATTTGGTTCAAAATGGCTTAAAAATTACTAAAAAAGAAGTTTGACTTAATTGGTAGAAATTAAGTCCAATTTGAAAATCAACCATTATATACATGTGGAATGAGGTATCTCTTGGTATTTGATATGCAAGTATTGTGTCTACACTGTATTACATGATATAAAATAAACATGTTTACTTATTTGTAAAGGCAATTTAAATTACCTCAATTTCGAACACATGCTGTTACCATGATCTTTGAAGATGATTTCAGAATCACTACTGTTCTATCACATAACTTGGACTGCCCATTAGTATACTTCTGCATATGAAATAAGTGTTTCAAACAATATTTTAAAGCATGGCAAGCATGGAATGAGAGCTGAATACATCCTGATGCAGATTTGTGTTCTGTAAAGTGTAGTTGGAGAAACATCATGTCAGTTTCAATACATCATTAAAATTAAGCACAAACAAATGAATGAGATGACAATCAGAATTCACTTGGAATGCTCTACAGGTACATGTTACTATCTTTCATATGACAAAATTTGCATCAAACAATTATATAAAAACATGGCAAGACTGGTTTGTGAACTTACACAAATAACTTTGCTCAACAGAGGTTTAACACCTGAATGCAACTTTAATACACATTAGAGTTTGCCATACCAAATAAATATATAATATCATTGTCAAACACTACAATGTAATCAGGTACAACAATGAAAGAGATGTAAAATTACACTTGTAACTTTGGCATGTCAAAATCATCCATCAAACTATAAAACATGGCAAGATTTGAATGAGAGCTGAATACACCATCATGCAGATTTGTGTTCAGTAAAGTGTAGTTGGAGAAACATCATTTCAGTTTCAATATGTCATAAAAATCAAACACAAACAAATGAATGAAAAATTATGTGCACCAAACAATGAATACGGTACTGGAACAAGTCAGATACTTTGCTGCTGTATCAAGTCCTGTACACTATAACAGAAGCATCATCTCAAATTCAAATACGACATCAGAATCAAGCAACAAAAATTGAATGGGATAAAAATATCAGTGGGCTTAGAATGCCCATCTTGTTATTTTGGCATATGAAAAATACATATCAAACCAAAGTTTAAAACATGGCAACTGTCAAGACTGGAGTGAGAACTCACACATTGTGATGCAGTACAAACTAGAAATATCACTGAATGTGATTAATACCAAGAAATCTTCCAACTTTTTGGCAGGGGTATAATAACTCCACAGTGTAATTTCTAGCAGTCAGTGATAACTCAAGATATTACTATAAATTTGCACTGAATGATTTGGCTACACAATGGTGTGCCTGGTTAACAACAATTCACAAACTTGCATACGTTTTGAAAATGGTAGCATTGATAATAATCTAGACCAATTTTTTGACAGTTGATTGGTAAAATTCCAGATGTGTATCTTCAAGTCATAATAGTGGCTAGTTGGCTCACACATCCAGCGAATACCCCTAACAAATTCAGCCTGGATTCTACTTCTACTTCTAGTGTTTTATTCTTTAGAAGTGGTAGTAACAATTCAATCTGTATAAAATAAATAACAAGAATACATACAGACATTTAGCACATGTAAATAAATACTGGTGTATTGCACTTAAGTTTCTGTGCTTGTCTTTTCATCTATACCTGGTAAGAATAAACTAATTCTGCCAAATATTTCTATGCTCACTTATCTGCATAATCTATTACCACTGAATTATTACTTTAGTGCCTGCAGGATGTGTCCTTTCATATACTGTACCTGTAATGTACCCGTTATGAACCAGAGCACTATAACACTGAGTTCCCATAGGACATATTTCTATTCAGATGGTCATATCTCAGCCGATACTTAATATATTCAATTGGTTTTCGACATTGGGACATTATTTTTGATGCTCTTTCAAAAAATGAAGAAAAAATTGAGAAATTCCTAAAATAGATTTTTGATGACGTCACACTTCACCACTTTATGGTAGCAAAGATGTATATATGCACTGACAATCAAGCACTTGAAATCATATATTTTCCAAAGAAAAGAAAAGAAAAGAAAAGAGGGATTAAACTTTGAAACCATGCTCATCATCAGTAGCCAGGGCATGGGAAGATACTTACCTGGATCTGTTTCTGAATCATGATTTAATACGCAAACCAGATCCTGGCCATACAGATCTTTGTCTTACCTATTGAAATCCTTTGTACTCCATTTATACAAAGAAAACGTGCCAACTTTGAACATCCCAAAGTAGTCTGGAGTCCATCACATTTACCTGTATTATAAGAGAATAAATTAAAAAAATTACAACACTGCTGTCTCATATTGCTATGTAATGTAATGAAAATGGCAAAACAGCTGTCTCATAATGTCTCATAATTGAAAGCTCAAACGATAACTTACCTGTTTGAAGTTTGAGTGAAATTTTATGAGGGAGTAGAGGGAAGAGATTAATTAAGAGCCCGCTTCACCCATGTGCAATCATTCTTTGTAGCCACAAAATGTGTTAGCTGATCCTGAAAGGTCAGATAACTTTTCTGAATTTGACATTTACAATAAACATGAACCAGAGTTAAACTCTATCAAAAGGGAGAGGAGGGCAATTAATCTCTTCCCTCTACTCCCTCATAAAATTACACTCAAACTTCAAACAGGTAAGTTATCGTTTGAGCTTTCAATTTTACTTTGTGAGTCTCATGAAGAGACTAATTGAGATTGTGTAGCTCAGCGGAACACATTTTGTAGTACAATTTGCATACAGCAGTCAGAAAACCGACTGGAAATTTGAATGCGAAACTGTAGTAACACAAAAATTAAATTACCACAACAAATATCAATTGTACTTAACCAGAACAAAATTTGTTGGCAATGTCTTTACTACCAACCTGTCAAAATTTTGAGTTCAAACCCCGACACTCTGACAGTATGTTCTCAGCTAATGCATAGTTTATTGCTGAAGTATTGTGAGAATTCTTCTCTGTCATCTGCGAGTGTTTTATTATAGAAATGCTGGAAAGTTTTTTAGCTCGACCAGCCAGTATGGTTTAGAATACATCTGACTGGTACATTGGCCATGCTAGCTGCCGACACTGCAGTTGATCTCGTGGAATGTGCCTTGTATTTGCTGGTGTCAACTCTAGCTACTGTTAAGGCCTCTTTAATCCACCGTGATATTGTTTGGGATGAAACTTTCCTATGTGGTTTGGTATGGCTGTTGAATAGTTGGGGTTCTTGTCCTCAAACTTCCTCTGTTCTCCTGATCCTATCTGGAGTATACGCCTTAAAGCTGAGCGTGAAACTGTGCTGACCTGGACGGCTTTGCTTTAACAAGTCATCAACTTTAAAGATCACTGAACTTTGTTTCAGTTTCATGTTATCTAGACTTGACAAATGCAATGTTTGAGATCTCCGTGCAGAGATCAAAGCTAATAACAAACACAGTTTGTGGGTAGTTTGTTTCAAACTCAAAACTCTAGCTGGTGACCATCTGCGTAAAAGGCCAAGTGCAACACTCACATTCCATGTGTCGATCCTTGTAACGTGGTGTCAGAGGTCTGAGATTAAATGTTCATTTAAAAAATCTACAGACCAGTGGGTGTGAGCCAACAGGATGAACACTACATGTATGTTCAAGAGTTATATACGACGACAATGCACTTCTTTCTGCAGAACTGAGCAGGTAACTAGCTCGATGCCTCATATCTATATCATTGATTCGATGAGACTTCTTGCCCTTCTCTAGCTTGATTAACCTTTCAAACAAACGATCGCAGACAAATTGGGTGAGAAGACTGATGCATTTATCAACCCTGCGATTGGTAAAGCCCTTCATGTAGATTTACTTCAACGTGTGGTGGAAGGCTTCCACATACATATTCGTGTTGATGTTTGCATCCTTCCTGAAGCAAACAGCCCACTGACACTTCTTGTCTGCATACAAAGCAAAATACTCCCCAAACCTTCCGTGTTGACTCATCCTCCATGAAATCTGATGTGACACGGCCAAGAAGCAGCTCAAACTTTGCTTCATCAGTCTCCTCCAGGAGAACCCTAAGAGTCTTGTAGATGGAAGATTACAACTCTGCACTATAAATCCAAGCATTGAAGAACTGTTCAGCATCATCAGACATTTGCCAAGAAGTCTCCAACTGACCTACCATGACTCTGTCTTCTCTGTTAAAAATGAACCATGCCACCAGAAACCCTTCTCCAAATTCATAAACAAGAAACACATTCACCAAAGAGAAATCATACGCGTTGGTTTCATGAGTAGAGTCCATGCAGAC